>WFIU01000013.1:272874-459657 GCA_009756545.1 Metschnikowia dekortorum
TATGTTTTATGGAGGACGTTACACACACGAGTGCTGATTGGGCGGGCGCCAAAGCACTAAGTCGCTAGCAGAATCCAACTACGTCTAGTCATAGTAGCCACCGGGAAACAAGCCGCAGAACAGCCACTTTCGCCCTACCCACGCTCGACCACGCTAAGGGCTGGGGGCCACGAGGTATCTGAGCAAGTGGGCGGGCGGACTATTGCGCACCTGATGGAAGCGATCAGCGCGGTGCCGCGACAGAAAAAAAAAGAATGACCGCAAGCCGAGCCCAATCGGTCAACACACACGCAGCGAGTATTTCGACAGAAGGATAATGGGTTCACGGTGCACGCGGGCATTATTGTTTTTCCATGCATCCCGAAAAGCAGTTTCATGGCGCACTTTGCGCATGGCCAATCTGGTATCATTGACCTGGCTTTGAGTGTGCATGAGTTTTCATGCGACTCCCTTGAGTACTGAGACGCTAAAGAGGCCAAAAACATTGTAGCCTGTATGGCCCCTGGACGGCTTCCACCAGTCAACATATCATTCCAATACACAGCGAGTGTTATTCGCCGGAAATAGCGACACAATAGCATTCATTGGCCTACTTGCTCTTTGCATGGACCTTTGGTGACAATGTTCCACTTGGTGACAATGTGGAACGCTTGGTGACAATGTTCCGATTGAAGTCAATTGGTTTTTTTGGGAAGGACGTGTGCCCCCTTACGGAAGTTGGGTAACATTTCCAATTAGGTGTCAGATGGTTTTGGCCTCGACATTTGCTGTTGACACAATGTGCACGTGCGCCTCAAACTCACTACACCGCTCGGCTACTTGTTCGCACTCTATGCTTTTGTTGGCTGGCTCCTGCCGCTACTTGTGGGAGGGGTCTTGGACACCACAGTCACTCGTAGTCTCGTACGGTTTTAGTCTGGTTCGATGCCTGGCGGTGGCACTTGTGGTGCGGCGCGCAGACCCGGACGGTCACATGACCCCACTCGTTTCCCACAACACGCCTCCCGTCAAGTCCTAACATCATGGTCCAGGGCAGTATCGGCACCCACCCGCCGGTATTTGGGGCCCCGAAACTGCCAGAATCTACTCACGGCTTGGGTATTGTGACTCCGGCCCCGGAGGCTGCCTCTCACGACTCTCGTTCTCGCGCCTACACCATAGATAGCTTCAATATCAGCTCTGTAGAGAGCTACAAGCCACAAAGGCTCTCCATAACGCATGACACCAACACGCACAACTTAGAAAAGGCTACGTGGACCTTCACCGATATCTTACAGAGCATTTCCGTCAAGGAGAAAGATGATCTTCACTCGATCCTCCCTAAGGCCAATCAGCTTGTGGACCTATTGATAGATAACCCGGCTTTGCGAGGTGAAATACTCATCCAAACTGTGGTTTCCCGCATCCAATTCATGCTCTACGACCTGAAGCCGCAGCTCCGATGCGCTGCTTATAGAATTTTAAGGTATACGTGTGCCAGCCAGGAAGCTCTCAAGCACCTAATCCACCTGAAAATCCTAATATTCCTTATCGTCTCCTTGTCTACGCAGTCGCCACTTCTTGAAAAAGAAGAGGCTTTGAAGTTGATTCGTGAGTTCTTGAATATACCCAATGGGTCTGATTTTCTATCCATTGGCATCATCAAAGCATTGGTGGCATGTGTTGATCACGAGTTCGATGAGGCTCCCCAAGCGGAATCTGAACTTCAATCTGACAGCCTCTATGGCTTCATTAGGATGTGTATAGAGACGATTTCTGAGATCGCTGTGCTCAAGCCAGACATAGCGTTTCATGGTGGTGGCCTAAGACTCTTGATTCACTCAATCCTCAACGGCAACGTTGAAATATCCTTCTCGTGTATCACCACTATGCTCACTCTTCTCGATATGCCCCAAGCTCGGCTCTTTTTGAGAAACGGCTTTGATTTGGACTCCCTCACTTCTGTCTTCACGTTGTTCGAGGATGACGACGAAGGCAAAATCCCCAATACAAAGAAATACTACAACAAAGCATTAAAGATGTCTTTTTTGCTCTCTTTTTTTTTGAAAACATGGACAGGGCTCATTTGTTTTTCGCATGATCTCTTCAATCCCATCAAAATGATAGTTTCCAACTTGAAGAAGAGAAATACAAAGTTGTGCAGCATCATCTTAGACTTGATCCTCGACTTGCTCCATATCAAAAGCTTTCCTTGGCTTGAGGATTCGTCTATAGGAGACTTGCTCATCAACATTCAAGCATTTATTAACAACGGAAGTAACTCCGCTGACACTTACATACCGAGTTTTGATTACCACCCGATGAAGTCGCAAAGTTTTGAATACTCGATCGTTTCTCATTACCAGGGTCTCCTTTTGAAGATTCTCATCAACTGTGAGCTACTTCCAAGGCTATTTGAAATCGTGAATCAGAACAAATGCGAGGAGAATACCACTAAAGCCACGTTTTTGCTCACCAACATTTTCGAGCTATGCAATGCTTTACTACCTCCTGAATTCTACAATGATCATGTTCTAGTTGCTTATAGCTCAGAGCTCTCGTTGTCCTCACTCATTAAAATCGAAGCTGCTACCAAAATACGGCAAAAAGAACCCGGATCAGACTCGTATCTGGAAGTCAAAAGCATCGTTAAAGATTTGACATTAGAGCATCGCATGGCCATTCAGGATAATGTCTTCAAAACCCTCATATTAAATACCAAAGTTCTCGCTCTGAAAGATTTCGATGACTGGGATTTAACTGCGTTATCGCATTTGTTCTCGGGGCCTTTGCGAAATCGTCAGCGATTTGCAGAGCTCCAGGAGAAGTACCCCCGATTTTTGAGGATCGTTTTTCTGTTCTTGAGGCCCTTCAAGTACAGGTTTAGCACGTTGGCCCTCAATAATAGCAGCAAACATCCCCGACTAAAAAAACCCCAAACAGTCATCAACGTGGGTGTGCAGCTCTTGGAGTCCCTCCTTTGTCACGATGAAGGTGCAAAGTTAATTGCCTCTAACAAACTTATGGCTCAAATTGCAGAGATATTCGCCCAGGTTGACCCATTTAGTGGAATATCAAGCAAGGATCCAATCCTTTCACGCAAAAGGTTGGAGAACACCCTTTCTATAGGTTACGTCAGGTTCGTTGGACTCTTCTCAGGTAGCGCTCGGGGGCTAGAGATTTTGGAGCGATGGCAGTTCTTCCAACTTATCATGAATATCATTGCAGGGAGCCTGAATAGCCAAGACAACAATTACTTGATATGCAATATTCTCAATTACCTCAACTACACTTTGAAAAGTCCTACGCGCTTATTGCTTGATCAGGCCTTAAACAACTCAAACTCCAAGATAAAGGTGTTTATTTTGGGAAATGTGTTACCTAGATTATCGCAGGTTGAGGAATGCGAGGGCCTATTCCTCCGCTCCTTGGTCACATTACTCTATGATGCATCCGCAGAGGTTGTGGACAAATCTATTGAATATTTGCATGATTACTTTATTTCGAAAAACAATCTCGAGAAGATAGCCAAGCTCGTGGAGTTGCGCCCCAGTACAACAATTCTAGCTCGTTCGAAGTTGGGAAGTGCTTTACTTCTCGAGTTTTGCACCACTCCCCTCGGGTTTCGGTATCTTGAGCAAAATGGATTTATTGAACAAAAATTCATGGCTTGTGTGAAGCAGCTCCAATCTTTCGAGTATATCAATGCAATCGAGCATTCGCTCAAAGTTCATTTTTATCCATACCTAGCAAACTCTTCCAGAGCGGCAAATGACGGGGGTTTGCAACACTTCTTCAAGTTTCTCCTTGCGACTGAGGACGGATTCAATTATTTCAACACCAGAAGATATATCCTTGACGAGGTCATTGCTAAAATCAAGCAATTGTGCTACAGGCTCAATATAATCGATAGTGACACGCACAACTCGGATAATGGCTCGATCAAACCCCAGGACTTTTCAGTGTTCCATAGCGTCGATCTAGAGGATTTATTTGCGCCTGTGGAGCCCATGATGTCAAACTACCTGAACGACAGCCCATTCTTCTTTGGGGAATACAAGGCGCAAGAGTCTCCTCTGTACGAAACCTTGGAAGGGTCAATTTCGACAAATCAGGTATTCCCCACCAGCGCCCAAAACGGGTATCTTTTGAGGCGGCTCAAACAATACCTCTGGGTATTGGGGGAGGTTCTCTCGTCCAATTACGGAGTGCAAATATTGGAGCCCATGTACAGTTCCACCATGAGCGGCGAGCATATAGTTGATTTCTTGAAACGTATTTTCGAGGATTCCAGCAGCTGGCAGATCCGCGGGTTGGCGTTCTACCAATTCGGAAAAATGGCTGGTACACTCGAAGGTATCGAGCTTCTTGACGAGCTCGACTGGGTGTCATGGATACCCGGTGGGCCAAGAAAACAGTCATTGGCATATCCGAAGTTCATGCAAGAAGACAGCTTCACCAAGGTCGAGATCCTCAATCCGTACAACGATGCAACATACTACTCACTCTTCAGCATGGACGATGCGATCCAAGTCAACAACTACCTCGATTTGGAAGACGAAGTGGTCATTGAGAACTACGAAGAAATGGACGAAAAAGTCCTAAGCTTGATCAACTACTTGAGTTCTGTTCTAGGGCGGATTGAAAAGAAAGCTCGCAAGGAGTTGCTTCGTATCAAAGGCGAAAACCCCGAAGTTTTTGCCAATCCAAACTTATTCTTGAAAACCATTCGGCTCGTTGATCGAGGAAAATTTAAGCAGAAGAGGCGGGTCTTCATATTCGAGTTGTTCGATACCATCAAGATCATGGAAGAGTTGGTCAAAAAAAACAGGCACAATTCGTCCACCAGAAGGCTGGGGTCGTGAGGTTTCGTGACACGTAGTGTATCAGCAGGGAAATGAAAGATAGCGGGAACGAGTCTAGCTCAAGCAGGGTCTTTTGCTCGCCGACGTCGCTTACTTGTACTTTCTTCGTAATAGTCGCGAACGCCTTTGGCGTTGACTACAGCAGGCCGAAACTTGGATATCACAAGGTTGGAGAAGTTTCTTCGAGTCCACATGTCAGTATCTTGGGGATTCATCTCGACCGTATCTAGTTCGTCATTAGTAAGTTCTGGAATCATCTCGTTGACTGCGAGATCTATAAGGCTAGAAGGTTTTAAGGGGATCGTCTTTTCATCTTCACCCGCCGCTATTTTAAGCACCAGCGAGAGGTGCTTCTCCAAAGCAGGCTCTTTCTGGATTAAGGCTGAGATGCGGTCTGCATCTATGCCCGGATCCGCCAATGTCTCGTGCTCGGTGTCCGCAAGAAGATCCAAGATAGCATTGATGCGTCTCTTGTAGTGGTATAGCGTTTTTCTCTGTGCTTTTTCGGTGACAAAGAGTTTCTGGGACTTGGAATACGCAAGGTTGTATTTTTCTTGAAGGTCCGCGTACACCCGGTTGTAATCAATTGTGTCTGGCTGCTGTTCTTTAGGTTCAGACATGTCCAGTTTTTGTTTGTCTCTAACCAGCAAGGTCTGCTTCGACTCGGTATCCGTGCTCTCAGAGACGAAGCCTGAAACAGTACCGGGGCTCAACCGCTGCGGGTCACGTGGTACGAGTTCTGCAGGCATTCTGCTTCTGAATCTCTGTAGAGAAGGTGATAGCAAAATTGACTACACCAAAGAGCCTAGAGGTCCCTATTGGTTTCCCGTTGAAGCTATTTCAAAAGCTATGTGAATTTTTCATCCCAAGCAAACCACTTTTTTGCAAATACCCATTGTGCTGGGCCAAGCGTGGTTAGCAAAACCTCGCACTGTTAGCAGCTCGATGTAAAATCAGCCTACACCTACAATTTTCATTGGCTAAGAAAATCACCACCGAACAATTATTATTCCGAGAGCTTCAAATGAAAGTGACGTACTGCTTTCTTTTCTCCAGAATCACGACACCATGTGGTCCACGTCTAGCCGAAAAATGAAGACGTGAATGCTCAAGCATTGCCCATTCTAAAGCAGATGTTGCAGCAGAGCGCGCATCGCGGCCGCCCTGCACTGATGGGTAACGCGTCTCCTGCTTCCCAACACACCATCTCGAAGCCGTCAAGCCGCCATGTCTATCGTGTCGTTACTAGGAATAGAGGTGTTGAGCAATCCCGCCAAATTCTCCGATTCATACGAATTCGAAATCACCTTCGAGTGCTTAGAGCCTTTGAAAGAAGACTTGGAGTGGAAACTTACTTACGTCGGTAGCTCGCGTTCTCTAGATCATGACCAGGAATTGGATTCCATCTTGGTGGGGCCTGTGCCGGTTGGAATCAACAAGTTTCTTTTTCAGGCAGACCCGCCATCTCCCGAATTGATTCCTGCCAGTGAACTTGTGAGCGTCACCGTCATATTATTAAGTTGCTCATACGCCGGTAGAGAGTTTGTGAGGGTTGGCTACTACGTGAACAACGAGTACGATTCGGAGGAATTGAGAGAAAACCCGCCTGCCAAGGTCCAAGTGGAGCACGTGGTGAGGAACATTTTAGCCGAGAAGCCCAGGGTCACGCGGTTCAACATTGTGTGGGACAACGAGGACGCAAATCCTGACCAGTATCCTCCAGAGCAACCAGTCGGCGAGGATGAGGAGGAAGAAGAGGAAGAGGACGAAGAGGAAGAAGATGAAGATGAAGAAGAAGAGGACGAGGAAGAAAATGGTGATGCCATGGTCGGTATAGAAAAAGAGGAGGATTTGGTCGACGAGGAAGAAGACATTGAGGATGAGGTGGAAGACGAAGAGGAGGATATTGACGAGGATATTGATTTAAACGAAAATAAGGAAGGTCTTACAAAGATGGACGAAGGGAGCGGTGCATCCACGCCGAAAGACAAGGCTGTTAGTACAGCTCAATGATCATAGAATACAATGTGTTTATCTGCTGCTCCTACCACCTAGGTCATATCCTACCTAGTTTAATTGCCCGTGGACTATGCAACTCCGTCTACACGATCAAGTGTAGCATCTGTCATTATTGTTAGTAGCATAGTTCGCTGATGATCTTGTTGATCACCTGACTGAGATTGTCAATGTTTGACTTTTCGAAAATAGAGTGTTCGATGCGCGTGACCCATTTATCGGGGTGCCATCGTAGTCTTTCTTTCTTGAGAAATGCGACTTTGTCTTGGCCCTGCAAGATGTAGTCGTAAAACAGCACAACCGACAGGCCGTCGCTTATTAAGACGTTCATCTCGTGGTTGCTGAGGTCGCGTTCAAAATGGGCATGTAAAGGCAATTTATCAGCAGAGAACATGTACGTTTCCATGAGCACATCTGCATCAGAGGTATTATTACTCGGCCCTAAGTATGGGTCATTGATCCTCTTGTCCGCAAAATGTACACTCGTATCATTCTCGTCCATAAGACCGGCGGCAGAGACAGGGAAATCTCCAATAATTTTGTACTTCCCCGCAGAAAACTCATCAAGCTTATTGGAGTGGAACGCAGTGGTGTAGCTTCTGGCGGAACGCAGGCTAGATGCAGCATTACCAGTGCACTGTTGCTGAGGAGTCTGGTATTTGAATCTGGAGCTCGGCTTGATGAATTTGTAGCCGTTCACTTCTTCATCAGAGACTTCCTTGTAGGACTCCGGGGAGGCGGGCCTGGAGTTAGCGGGAGTAGACAGGCTTATGGGAGTCGAGTTAATCGCACCTCTCAGCAGGGCAAATTGGGTGGATGTGAACGAATCGATGGAAGTGTCATGGTGAGATTGGTCATCCGTGGCATCGTTTAGCTTGCTTAGGAGAGGTGCATTCGAGGCGGATACCTTCCGCGATCCACTCAAATCTAGCACCAGTTTCGACAATCTCGAGGGTTGTGACGGGGTATGCTCGACAGACGCGCTCTTAACCTTCATTCTCTTTCTGGGGATTGGACATGGGGTGGAGTCGGAAGCGGAAAAGCTGACTTTAAATATTGAGTCGGTGGTTTCATTACCACATATTCCAGACATTTCATCGGTGGTGTTGTGCGGGATGGTTGTGTCTGCTGGGTTGAATGATGACATCAGGTCCATCGCAAGAGGGGATTCGGCGAGTTTTCGTTTGCGCATGAACTTGGGTCCAGAAGAGACCGCTAGGACATCGGTGGTTTCATCTGAAGAGGAGCACAGGGAGCCGGCGATAGTTTGATTGCCAGCATCAAAGTTGGAGCCGTCAGAATCCTCGCCAAAGTCGTCAGCTTGAAGTTGGCCTTCTCTTGAGGAAGACAGGTGCTTGTCGATCTGAGATAGGTGCAAGTTATCTAGCCTCTTCATTGGCGATGTGAACATTATGCCTTTGCTGGTATGAAGGGGCGTAGAAGCAGCACTTAAAAGATCCAGTCGGGGGTCCGCTGGATCCAGCTCATCTATGCTGGTATCGTGAGCAGACAGCTTGTACCAAGGCACCAGGCCCGGAGGAGAAGAAGAAGTGAGCGACTGCCCGGGAGACAGCTGATCTAGAAAGGGATGGTGATTCATTCAGGCGTTCAAGTTAACCGGTGGGCGCCTGGGTTGACAACAGGCTGCGGGAAGGAGTTATTAGACAAGATGTTTATTTACCTCCGGCACACATCCGTACACTCGCGAAGTGGAAGCCAGAACCCAAATTAGCATTCGCTGTTAAGCCGCGACGCTATGAAAAAAGAGCGCGACGTCATCGTTTTCGCCACATTTTGATTTCGAAGCCCTTATCTGGCCGCATCAGTCAAAAGGGGGTTGCCTCTTTTAACTTGCATCGGCAGTTTAGAGCTATGGAATCCTGCGGGGATATGCCGTGGCGAAGCTTGCCAGCGCGTGATTGGCCGAGCAAAGTGATGATAGTTGCACCTGAATAATCCCATTCACGCTGGTCGCGAACGAGAGCATGACTAGCATCACACTTGCAGTCTCAGCTGGGCCACTGAGGGAAAAGGACAAACTACGCTCCGCAGCAACTCACCTCGAAGCCGAAGTGGCATGCTTGCTGAAACCCCCAGAGAGAAGTCGACCTGCATACGCAACGCCCAAGCGGCACTAGCATCCCTTTAAGTTCGTGCAGGCTTTAGCGCGGGACAGCTTCGGACTTCTCGAATAGTCACTTGACAACTTGCTCCGCCCATTGTTCACACGACTTTCCACCATGTCCTCAAAGAGGTTATTCGAGCCTTTTTTGCTCGTGGCCAGTAGCATAGCCAAGTTTGTATCTCTCACTGCCCTTAAATAGGCTTTCGGTTTTCTTGAGGGTTTTTCAACTCGCCTAAAGCCGGCTTATCGAGGCTCTTATCAAGCCTTTGCTCCCCACGTGCCGCGCATTGCGAGACAGCCTCACTTCTGGCTTGACTTTGCTTGCATTGCCACATCTACTCATCCTTTTCTTGCCACAGTTACACCCATTTTTGCAACCCCAATCACCCCACATACGGCATGCTTCATCTACTATCTGAGGTAGGACTTTTTGTGCGGGATTCGGCGCCGTTGAACCCGAACTTATCTTTTGGCGCCATAAGCCTTCTTACTTTTGAGGCGGTGCTACAAGTGGTCATTATTTGCATTGGTGGCTTTCTTGCGGCCCGGTCGGGCTTGCTAAACACCTCGGGGCAGAAGGTTATTTCGGCATTGAACGTGGACCTCTTTACCCCGTGCTTGGTGTTCACAAAACTCGCCTCCTCACTTTCCGTGAGCAAGTTGGACGACATCTTGATTATTCCGGTGCTTTTTGTGTTGTCTACAGTCACCTCTTACGGCTGCTCTAGGTTGACCTCTCGCTTGCTTGGTCTCAATGCCCCCGAGCTGGACTTTGTCACTGCCATGGGGGTTTTTGGTAACTCCAATTCGCTCCCGGTCTCCTTGACATTGACCTTGGCTGCCACTTTACCGGATTTGTTATGGGACCAAATCCCGGACGACAACTCCGATAAAGTGGCCTCACGTGGTATCTTGTACCTCTTGATCTTCCAGCAGTTGGGCCAAATTCTTCGTTGGTCCTGGGGCTTTAACACCCTTTTGAGAAAGCGCTCGCAGCTTGAGCTTTCGACATATGCTGGCGTTGTTGCCGACCCGGAGCTCTCAGAAAGAACCCGTCTTCTTGACGATGGTGCGCTTCGTATTGAAACTCATCCTCCTCTCGAAGGTAATGCTGGTCCTGTTTGTAACAACGATACTGACGAAGACCACAATCTGATTATAAAAACTATCAGTGGTACTTCAGATAACCACCACTCCACTTGGGTCGGGAAGAAGTGGGCAGCTTTTGTGAATTCCAAATCCGTGCAAGGATTTTTGCGTTTTATGAATCCACCATTGTACGCCATGGCGTTCTCCATTTTCATCGCCTCTGTGCCGTCTTTGCAGAAGATGTTCTTCGAAGAAGACACATTTGTCAACAACACAATCACGCAAGCCATCAAGCAGTTGGGCTCTGTCTCGATTCCATTGATTCTTATCGTCATGGGCTCAAATTTGTATCCTTCCGCGGATGTGCCCCCAGCATCTCGCAACTACAAAAAGATGATATTCGCCTCATTGCTCTCACGCATGATTCTTCCGTCATTTGTGTTGTTGCCCCTTATCGCAGCATGTGTGAAGTTCATCAATGTGTCGATTTTGGATGACCCGATCTTCTTGATTGTTGCGTTTGTTCTCACGATATCACCCCCGGCTATCCAGCTCTCTCAGATCACACAGCTAAACAACATTTACCAAAAGGAGATGGCCGGCGTGTTGTTCTGGGGTTACGTGGTGTTAACCTTGCCTACAACCATCTTCATAGTAGTGACCAGTTTAGAGGTGTTGAAATGGGCCGATTGAGGATTTCTTAGACCTCAAGAATTGATACCATCCGAACTTGTTCTCGAAAGTGGATCTAGGCACCTAGCTGTAGAGTTTCGTTCGCTTCATGTTGCACCGTGCTTTATGCGTCTGGATGGCAGAGGTATTATGTGCAGTACAATGTCTCACGCGGAAACGATGGAAATGCGATATCTTTTTAGCGAACTTACTACTTATCATTATCTAGATACACTTAAACACTGAGGGTTTAAACATATTTACGGACCGGAAACATTATCTCGCAGCGAGAGTCCACCTAGTTACAGGATAGACATCAACGGGTGACTGAGCTTGAAGTCAACTGGTTACATAAGGGGTGACATTTCACAGCACATCAAGGACAGCCCGCAAAGAGCAACAGTACCATGGTCAAGGCACGGAAAATAGCCATTGTCGGTTCGAGAGCCGTGGGCAAACTGTCAATGACAGTGCGATTTGTGGAAGACCACTTCGTGGAGTCATACTACCCCACCATAGAAAACCAATTCTCCAAAACCATCACATACAAGAATCAAGAGTACGCCATAGAGATCTTGGACACCGCAGGCCAAGACGAGTTCTCTATTATGACCGAAAAGCACTTGATTGGAATACACGGATATTTGTTGGTTTACTCAGTAACTTCTCGGCAGTCGTTTGAATTGATAGAGGTGATAAGAGACAAGATTTTGAATTCCATGGGCATGAACTCGATTCCAGTGGTGTTGGTGGGCAACAAGTGCGACTTGAATCTCCAGCGGCAGGTGGAGACCCACGAGGGTGAGGCGTTGGCCCGCAAGTTTAGCTGCGGATTCTTGGAGACGTCCGTGCGGGACAATGTGAACATCAACAAATCTTTTGTGACGTTGGTGGATGAAATCGAGCGCATCCAGAATCCAGGAGTGCCCAAAGACGATAAGTGTGTGATTATTTAAGTGTCCCAAGCAAGTGTGGACCATGCCCCATAGCGCATATATTAGCTTGGGGCTTTCGAATTTGGCATTGGGTCTATGCATTTCAAGGGTGGGTGGAATTACGTATATGCATCCAAGAAACCATGGCATTGGGCCTATCAATTTCGAGAAATCATGACATTGAGTCTATGGATTTCAAGGATCCATGGTATTGGTAAGGTTTCAAGGGTAAGTGGTAATAAGCATTCGGACAATGCTGGAGGGTTTTTTTGGTGTATGGGTATTATTAGTTTAGAGAGTGATGTTACCTAAGGAATTTGGCACTGAAACCGCCCCAAATTGCAATTGATATTGTGATTCCGATGCGGCAATATATTGAAACAATAGACCCTACAATTGGGACTGTGTATTGACAAGGAACTGATGCATCGTCTGGGGTCACGCTGGCCTGCATACAGAGCAAGGGCATTTGGCTGGGGCATTGCAACTCCTAGAGAGCCCATAATGAGTGGCGACATTGCTGCCCAACCAGCATTCACCCCTTAAGTCAGTCCCAATCCCCTAGGACCCCTCGGCCAGTGTGGTGTCAAGATTATCGCGTGTCCGCCACTGCCGCACGGCGTCAGCGTAATGTCACGTGTGGAGCGCGCCAAGACAGTATTGTTGGATGGCACGTGCGAAGTTGCCATTTCCTGCGTGTAAAGTGGGAGCCAGGTGCATGGAGGTATATAAGGTGTGGTCCGCCACACAACGCCCCACTCTTGTCAATAATTCACACTATGGCTGACGTTCCTAAAGGCACCTTGAGATTGGGCTCTACTGCCCCTGACTTCACCGCAGAAACTTCCAATGGCAAGATCTCCTTCCACGACTTTCTAGGCGACAGCTGGGCCATCTTGTTCTCGCACCCCGATGACTTCACGCCCGTGTGCACCACCGAGTTGGGGGCATTCGCCAAGTTGCAGCCCGAGTTCGAGAAGAGAAACACCAAGTTGATTGGTCTCTCTGCCAACAACACCGAGTCTCACAAGGCATGGATCAAAGACATTGACGAGGTCACGGGCTCGAAGTTGACGTTCCCTATCATCGCCGACGCCGACAGAAAGATTGCCCACGCCTACGATATGATCGACTACCAGGATGCAAGCAACGTCGACGATAAGGGCGTGCAGTTCACCATAAGATCTGTCTTTATCATTGATCCTAAGAAGAAGATCAGATTGATTTTGGCCTACCCTGCTTCTACTGGTAGAAACACGGCTGAGGTGTTGAGAGTCTTGGACTCGTTGCAGACTGGAGACAAGCACAGAATCACCACTCCAATCAACTGGGTTCCTGGCGATGATGTCATTGTGCACCCATCTGTCACCAACGAGGAGGCCAAGACCTTGTTCCCCAAGTTCAGAATCATCAAGCCATACTTGAGGTTGACTCCTTTGGACACTAAGCAGGACTGAACGGTAGAGTCGGCTCAATGAAGGCGTAGTACGTTGCCTTGGACATAGTAATTAAGTTGTACAAGCATTTGTGGAATGTAGGTTTAGTATTCCTGAGCACAGGCTGAAGACACTTGGGAGGTGCACGTATTTTGGCCTTGACTCACTGCTGATGAGCCATCCCCCCTTCCTCGATGTATCTGAAATTCCCCGAGTCTCCCTTCATGGTAATCGGCAAATCAAGAGGCACCTTGCTTAATGTGAAGCAGCCAAGTCTTCAAACGTGTACGCGTCTACAAAGCTCTCTCACCAAGCTCGCTCACCAAGCTCGATATGCCACCGCTCCATTTCTACCTCAGCTGACTGCGCGCGCTCCTACATGTCTCCATACCCCGGACCACAATTACATCATGAGCATTCCATGGCCTGGGACTGCTCCGTGGCTTATTGCAAGAAGCGGGGGATCCTCCTCCCATACATCTGCTAAAATCCTTCGATATATCGGTGCTCGTCACCTGGCCGTGTTGCCTCCGCCCAGATTTACCATCCCCTTTCATCAACAGAAGGCTTCATACAAGCTCAGCCTTCATGAACAAAATGGTTCACATGGGCGAAATTCTTTGTACAAAAGGAACACCTTGGAAAATCAGAGTTTGGAGTGTCTGAGCTTTTTGTATAAACAAAGTGTGTTGTGCAATCAAAAGGCCTTGAATCAACAGACCTCTAATCAAGACACCTCCAGTCAAGATACCTCCGGTCAAAACACCTTACCCGAGGAGCATGACCTGATATCAAGGAGTCAAAACCCATACAGGCAGTTCCAGCGGGTCAAGAGACAATGTGCGGTTGCGTTCTTTTGTGACCACCAAAATGATGAGCAGGAGAAACTCTTCCAGAGGAGGACTACGAACCTTGGCGCCATGGTGGACCTTCTCAAAGAGCATGTGCCCATGCTTCTACAGGTGTCGCTCCCCAAGGCCATAGTGCTGGAAGATGTGCTTCTACGAATTTGTCCGTCCCACTTCGAGCTGATCAACGCCTATTTGCCCAATATCCGTGGTCATGTGTCGTACTATGCCACATTCAGAGCAGCTCAATTGTTCCTTACGTCTTTGATGCTCAATCCAAATACCCATTTGCACATCGAGCTGATGCGCACGTCCAAGATTCCGGACCGCAACTGCTTTTCGGCTCACTCAACGAAAATCTATGTTCGCTGGTCGACTTGCTCGGAGGGATGCCACCACCTAGTGCAGGACCCCCTGATGCTGGAGTTACAATCCTCTACATCCAACGCAAAGCTTGGTTCCCATAGATGGTCTCGCATAGATGCAGGGGAGTTTTCGCATAAGCTGGACTGGTCAATTACAAACTCCATCTCTGATTTAGGCAAGGGCATCATTGGTTTGACCAAACACGACTCCCGACTCGAAAGAAAAATTCTGGGGGTATTCATCTTTGAGCTCAATGAAGAAAATGACCAAATCACCGTCCATACAGTCGAGGACATGAACATCATCGAACGCCACGAGGAGCTGAACGTAGGCAATAAGCTTCGCGTGTGCTGACGTTATAATTCATTGCCCTCGATTCTCAATTTAAACTATTGTTGTCCATCATGTGAAGAACGTTGGACTTAAGCTTGTTGCAAGTGTGATTTCATATGTATATAGTTCCCTGCACAATACACACCTATAAAATCTCCTGTAGCGTTGACCGAAGCAGGTTTTCCTGTGAGCCTTCAAGCAATAGAAGGGCTTGTTTGGCTAGGAATATGGCCCTCTCCTTTCTTCGGGAATCTCTTCCTTCACCAAACATCTTGTTCCACCAAGGAGCATCTTCATTCTCAACAAACAATTCCAGAAGAATCGAAATCAACTCCAACTGCTTGTTCAAGAGATTTTTTGATTCATGTAAAGCACCGGCCAATTTGATTTGTGAGTAGATTAGCAGTAGGAGAATTAGTAAAGCCACCGTGACGATAACGCCAGTCCAGTCACTGCCTTTAGGCTTGAACAGCGGAGTTTGTTTGGCCTCAACAGGAATAGGTCTGACTCTCAGCTCCTTCACAACATCCTCCTTTTTTTCCAAGCGTGATGCCACTTCGGTAAGCTCGTCGGACAGAATTGTTACGAGTTCCATGTTGTTTTCGACTTCTTGCTTCAAATTCTCAACAATGCTTCTGTTTACCGACGTTTGGGCTGCCAAGGTCAGCTTCTCAACAACATTCTTAATCCAGGAACGGCCGGTCCACTTCACATAATAAGCAATACGCAAGTTAGTCGTACTCGCTTCACCCCAAGATAGGTAGTATCGCGTCCGGACGCTAAATGAGCCGCCTGAAGGCACATCCGGGGTAACGGTGGTAGATAAAACTACCACGCTAGACTGGTAGTCGCAATACTCAATAACCTCCAGTACACAACATTTTGTGGACTTTGGGCCTAACGAGTAGCCCAACGGTCTTCTGTAGGAGTATGTCCGCTCTAACTTGGCTGGATTTTCCTCAGATGCCTTGAAGTCGCCATATTCCGAAACCTCAGTTGCACCCTGGTCGTCGAGCACTTGCTTGTGGAAAGTTTGGTTTTTCCTGCCGAAGAGAATCTCAAAGGCTAATCCCAATGGGCACTCGATATTCTCGTTGATGACTTCAGTTTCTTCCTGTGAATCCTCGTAAGTTGATGTGATAGTGGTTGGTACATTCGAGTCTGGACCCAGATTGTGGTATGCACTTCCCTCTTTCACTTTGCGGACTGTTGCTGAAACGACCTCTGCTTTCAACCTATCCACGTCTGCGTTATCATTACTGTGCATAGGTTCAGCACCATCATCAGAAACCCACTTATCTTCAGGGTTGGCCACCTCATCGATGGACAAAATATAATCCGAGATCTGCTTGTTAGCACCCACAGTTTTGTTATTAGGATTTGAATTGAGTTCCGACACATCTTTGCCTGTGGCTGCCAGCCAAACCGCCCGGATCAAGTCGTAGGTAGAGTCACGTGAAATGAAGCTTGCAAAGTTGTGTTTGGAGTCTGCAGTTTCTATCTGAATCCCATTGGGGAAAAGGCCAGCGGTGGATTTTTTATCAATACGAGTCACATCGTCGAATGGAATTACCACACTAGTCACCCATCCCAATAGGTTGGAATTAAAGCCAATGCAATGCTCGGTGATATAGATGCGACCCTGGAGGAGAATCTCTCGACTGAGTGCACATGCGAAATCGTCGATTAGACGGTCGGTGAGGTCCAAGCTTTTGAAGATCTGATGGAATTCCACGTTTCGCTGCATAGTGGTGTAGTGGTAGTTTGTATCCTTGAACTTCTCCTCTACGTAGAGCCTAGAGTCGAACTTCTCCTCGTTCTCTAAGGCATGGTAGGAAGCACTTTGCTTTCGTCGGTTGGATCCCTTCCGGTATGCTATTACCTTGGGATCACCGTTGTTATCATCAGGGTTCTGGTTTGACGCCGGCGACTGTACAGCTTCGTACAGATCCTGGAAGTGAGGAAAGGCCGGATTGGGGACATCGTTGCGACGGGATTCTTCACTGCGGCGTATCAAGTCGTCAGAGCTAGATTGATGCTGTTGCTGCTGCTGTTGCCAGATTCGAATGGAGTTTCTGAAATCCGAGGCGGGGGTCAAAGGCGGCGAAGAATCGGAGGAGTCAGCGTTATACAAGGCATTTGTTGATTCCTTGGAAATGATGGAGTTTGCATCCTTGATGGTGGTTTGAGGGTTAGCGGGGGCCAGCTTTGGGTTGAAAGCGGCCAGCAAGCCACCCAGCTGGGACGAGCCCAGGCCCGAGTTCTTTGCTTGCGCAGTCATGAAGAACGAGGCCCTGCTCAGAGTGTACGAGTCGGTTCCCGGCTCTGCTCTGACAAGGGCATTCAACACGGAATCGTCGGGAATGACGATCTTGGAGTCAATAGAGGATGCAGGGATGTGGGATGCGTTTGCGACGGCGTTTGTTTGAGCAGTCAGCGCCGCTAGTATATCATTGACGGCGTCGAGCGAGCTGATGTCATTGATGCGGGGATCCTCGGGCTCTGAGAAGGAGCCTCGCGACGGAGGAAACGAGTAGGACCAGTCATCGTCGTCGTCACTCATGTGGCCAGCAAGTACGAAGTTGGGGCCTGCGGGAATGAAGAGTAGATGGGGTTGGTTGGAAAGCGGAGCTGTGGTTTAGGGATGTGTGGATTGCGATCAGGATAGGGACCCTTGCACAATTGAGACTATTGCAGGATTGGAGGTGATAACGGGAAGGTCAAGGCGCGGATTATGGGTGCTCTGGGGTTGGAGTCCTCAAGCAAGCGGTAGTAGTAGAGTGGGGAAAGGAAGCTGTGGAGCTATGGCTGGCAAGTGATGTCTCGGCAGTGCGGGAGTGTGCAGAAGCCTTGGCTAGTGTCGTATAGAGCGTCGCCGTACTGGCCGCACCAGCACTTGTGTTGTACTCTTCAGACCCAAACGATGCGCGCTGTTGGGCAATTCTGCGGCCATACTCTAAACGTTTCCGACACTTCCCGGACAATGTCAAAATAATGCGCAAACCAAAGATACTTCATTGGTGGCTTCAGCGGACTTTTGCGTCAAACACACTCTTGGAGTCACGTGTAGCAGCGGGTGTATCGTATACTAGACTATTACCGCGCACTCGTGTGCATACTGTTTTAGGCCTTGGGCATCCTTGGCCGCTTGTATGCAATCTTTTGGTTCTTAAGCACTTTACACGCTTTTAGGTAACGTCTGCCTTTACCTACTGAACTCAATTCTTGAAGGATCAACTTGTTGGTGGTAGTATGCAATGGTGAACTATTCCAGGCGCACCATGGGTCGCAATAGCCATGGGTGCAAAATGCGCGTCTGAAGCGGATTCCCCGACCCCAGCAGGCCAAGACTACTTCTTCGTGGGCCCTCGTATTTTCGAAAAAACGCAAATGATAGCCTGCTTTGGATAATTTTTCAAGTGAGCCTCTGAATTTTTCTGCCGAATGCTCGTACTCTATGTAAGCCCAGAACTTTGGAAAGCGTCACCAAATGCAGCTTCTGAAGCACTGAATGTTACTATCAAACCCAAGGGTGAAATCTTACCCGCAAGTTCAAACCACCACCCAATTTAAATGGTCAATTTCGGTCCTTTAGGAACTCAGCGCCACCGCAGTCCACGGCTCTACCCCTGCCTCCTAGTTCATCTCTTCCTTTCCTATTCGAAACCGCGAAAATTGCCTCTATTCAAGGTAGACTCAATCTGGTGGACCCTCACCTCAACATTCTACAATCATTAAATTTGTCACAATATGTTGTTCTTAACATTTGTACGCTTTTCGAAGTCCTCGTGAAAGCAAAAACTTTGTTATCAGTCGAATTTGAAATCACTTGATTAGCGTCAAAGGCTTTGTGAAGCTCGATATGGGAGCCGTCGTCTGAGTATTCTTACACTACTCTCATATCCCTTCAAAAGACGCACCATCATCAGGTGAGCTACACAATAGGTTGAAACCCCCTCTTCACCCATAAACGAGTTTTACGCTCTATTGAAGATTGGTCGAGGTGAACAAGCAAATCCTGTGAGTACGGCTAATCACCATGCCTGTTGTAACTTTCATTTTCTTGGATTATCTTTAGAAGGTTTGGTTGCGACGGATTTCCAATGCCAAAGTGATGGGCGGTTCCACCCCCATACTATTGAGGACCAAGCCCATTTACGGCAAAAGAGGAGAGTAGCACTCAATTGTTTCCACGGGTGTGGCGGTATAAGCAAGCGTGTCGTCATACTTACGAAAGCGCAGTCGCATTCGCCAGCTCTTTTCATTGTTTTAGGCTTTGCCGACTCCAAAGCCATGGTGCCTCTTTCAGTTTCTCCCACCAGTAATAGCAGTACTCAGAAGTTTCACTCAGTCGCAATTATGATCTCCTACTGTGGTAATCATATGAAGAACTAAAATTGTCTAACGCATTTTGAGCTATTTTGTTTTGCAATCTAGATAAATTTTGTCCAACAATTTTTTCACACATTCTTAGGCCTCATCACACTCCTGTCGCTGCTTGTCAGTCTTAGTAATTCAGGGGTGTGGAACCAACTGTGGTAGACTTGTCGCACGCAACGAGTCCTCTATAAAACGTCTTTGTATTACTATCCACACCACTTGACTGCACCAATTATACGTCATGTATATCCTTAATTTGATCATGTTGGTCGAAATTTAATCCCACCACTGTCTTACTTTGCCGCTCATCCTTCACAATGCGGAAATCTTCACCATCACATACTATGCGCTTAAGCTTATAACCTCTTTACACCGAAACTCACTGGTGGTTTGGAGTTAATCCTAACGTTTCAAATTGTTGACTGAGCGCTATTTGCGTATTCCTCTTCGTTTTTAAAACCTTTCAAGGGCAGAAAGTGGTCTGAAACCCAGGTGTGAGCACTGTCGCACTCGCTTACTCTACATTGTAACATTTTTCGCTGCTGTCCTTAAGTCATGTGGCGCCGCCCTAACCTTAGTTTGGCGAACAGAAAACTGAACCTCCTATAGAAATATAAAGAGAAGAATGGGGGTGGATGGATCCTAAACAAGAGAATCGTATGTGGTAGGTTTGGCAACACGGAAAGATATTAACGTAGTAGAGGTTCGTTTCTTTTAGAGCTTCTTCACTTCCCAGTTGTTGCAAGAATAAACCCTCTTCTGTCCTTCTGAATCAGCCAAATTGCTCAGCGAAAGTGAAGCTTACGTCAAAATGAAAACATTGGAAATATGACCTAGTCACGAAGCTTCAAGTGCTAAAAGAAATGGCGACGTGCTCTAGATATGTATAGGAAGATCAAGTAAGCTAATTTGAGGAGGTCTCTAGAATGTGATGTTATCATACCTTGTCCAAAAAGAGTGCCACTAGGTTTGGTATTCAAAGACCTCAAGCACGCCTCTTTTGTAGGCGCGAAAGGAGCAGGTCAAATAGCTAAAATATTACGAATACCAGCTGCGCGAGGAGGTCCCTAACGACAGAGAAGATTGACCATCCAACAAAATATATATTACAGGTCAAGTCTGTATTGAAGGCAGGTCTCAAAAGTGGAATTCACTCAGCATTCTTTTACGGCAAGTTAATTACCTTTCGAATTTACACTCTATACTACACCCATTGTACGGGTAGTGCGCTACCCATGGGTGCATCTGTCTAGGCTAAATCGCCCGTGACACCACATGAACAAAGGTCTATCCTAATCCGGTAGCTTATCTTCAAGACTTAAACTCAAGAGCTCCTCTTATCAGATACAGCCGTTGGGCTTCCATAGATGCAACTCCAACGACGCTTTGGATGCCTTCAGCAAGAATAGTCCGGTGGTACCCTTTCATGAGATAGCAAATGCTGTGACTAGTCTTGCCCAGTTTTTCCAATCATGTCTAGAAGATCCCTCTTGCTCTAAAACTTATCAATAAAACCCCCTTCTAAACACGCTAATAAATAATCTGACACTCTTAACACACAACCCAGTGTCTCGTGCATTGTGGTGTTTTCATTCCATTGTTGTGGCTGAAAAGGAGCTACTATTGATCTTTGCTTTGTTTGGATCTTGTCTTCTTGTTCCGTCTGATAGCGTCCTGTCCCGCGCTAACTATACTTGCACAAACTGTAAATCCATCACGCTTTCAAACCAGACTATTGTCCCCGGAGAAAGGGGTGGACTACACTTATTACCATGACATGGCTAAATTCCTATATGCAGCCGAAAAGTTAGAAGTTGTTTGTCAGATTGGAAATATCTGATGTCACAGGAAGACTATTTGAAGAGAACCAGTTCAAGCCGGTATGGTAATGAACAGACTTGGCCCATGCCAGCTGGCCGAACAGGTGGTTTGATTCGGCGGCGGGCCCCCTTCAAACTCGTGCGATGTAGCCTATGCAGTCGCGGCGGGGGCGGACTCAATGGACGTGATGGTATGCTAGTAGAGTCGTAAACATCAGTGTCCTTAGTGTGATTGGTGCCGTCAGTCACATTTATCACTTCCACCTCCACCGTAAAGTACCCCACTACCATCGCACCGTAATCAAGGTGCTCTACGCCTTGGCGAAGTCGAAGTTTGAAAGTGTCAGAAACTTCATTTCTGGAATGGAAGCGTAACTTACATGTCATTCTTGAACCTATCTTCTTGCTGCGCGTGCACTCTGCACCCCATTACTCATCATCTATACCGATTCCAATACAACATCCTTAAACCCAGAGGCCACCTTCTTACCCTTATCGTCGGTGGAGCCCTCGCCATGCAAAGCCAACAAAGCACCCAAGTCGAACTTGGGCTGCTTCAACAACTTGACCTTTCTGATGTGGACATTCTGCAAAGGCAAGATGGCTTGGGTAGACTTCTCGATCTCGCGGCCAATCACCTCAGGGATCAACTTGGACGTCAATTGCGCCAAAGTCACGTTGGAAACCTCCCTCTGCATGATTTCGATCATTTTCTTTCTGACGTCTCTCAACTTGGACGACTTGGCGTAAGAAGTCTTCTTGACCTGGTTGGCCTGTCTCTTGGTGAACGCAATGGCAAACACTCTCAACACGTAGTCATCGGCCGTCTTGACGGTAACGTTGGCCTCCACCAAAGATTGCCACTTTCTGACCAAGGATCTCAATTTGTCCGAGGTGAAGTCCATGCCGTGGAAATTGGTCAACAAGTTCTTACCTTCGACCTCGTCCACTCTCAACTTGACCTTTCTGTACGAGTGGTCTTCGGAACCTTGGAGGTCGGCCAAGCACACCTCGAACACCCGGCCCTTCAAGCCGTCGGTGGCGCTCTTCAACCCCGTGGACTTGTTGATCAACGTCTTACCGACATCCCTTCTCTCGAAGGTGGTGGGGGCCTTGATATCGTACCATTCCTTTCTGGTGAAAGGGTCCACGACTCTCTTTTTCAACCCTTTCTTGCCCTTGGATAATCTCTTGTTTTTTCCGACAGCCATGGTTGTATATGGAAGAAGACTGTTAGTGCGTCGAGAAGATTTTCACTCAATTTTCAAGCGCTGCGCGCTTCTGAGAGTGCGACAGTGTCGTCGAGTCGCATGGCGGGGCCGAAAGCATCTTCGGGCCGCGAGCCCTAAGCACGTGCGCACAGACAGGGCTGCGCGTGCACCTTGACGTGCGCTGTTGCGTTAGATGGGCGGAACCCAACTTTCTAAAAGACTGCCTTCTTGGTTCCGCTTCCATGCCATTTACGTCTCTTCTCCTGGGATAGTTTATTCAACAAACATGTCCGCATGCTATATATGTACATAAATTACACCCATTCCCATGGGAACAGAACTGAAGTGCAGCTGTCCAAGCCATTCGCGACTATTATGCAGCGGCCTAGTCCGTTTACTGGTTCTCTGGACGCAACTTTCTGACCTCCTTACCGACTTTCCAGATCTCCATGTCTCTGATGACCTTCAACTCCTCCTCAAACTTGTCTCTGTAGTCTGGGGCAGAGTTGAACTCCAAAGATCTCTTGGTCTCAGAACCGTTCTTGACCGACTCGTACAATTCCTCAAACACTGGTTTCAAGGCATCCTTGAATCTTGGGTACCAGTCCAAAGCTCCTCTTCTAGCGGTGGTGGAGCAAGCATCGTACATGTAGTCCATACCGTACTTACCAACCAATGGGTACAAGGATTGGGTAGCCTCCTCCACGGTCTCGTTGAAAGCCTCAGATGGAGTGTGGCCGTTCTCTCTCAACACCTCGTATTGGGCCAAGAACATACCGTGGATACCTCCCATCAAACATCCTCTCTCTCCGTACAAGTCGGAGTTGACCTCCCTCTCGAAAGTGGTTTGGTACACGTAACCAGAACCGATGGCAATGGCAATGGCAATAGCCTTCTCCTCGGCCTTACCGGTGACATCGTTCCAAACAGCGTAAGAGGAGTTGATACCTCTACCCTCCAAGAACAAGGATCTGACTGTTCTGCCGGAGCCTTTTGGAGCAGCCAAGATCACATCAACGTCGGCTGGGGTCTCGACCTTGGTCAAGTCCTTGAAAACTGGGGAGAAACCGTGTGAGAAGTACAAGGTCTTACCCTTGGTAATCAATGGCTTGATGTCGGCCCAAGTCTCAGATTGAGCAGCGTCCGACAACAAGTTCATCACATAAGTACCCTTCTCAATGGCCTCGTTCACTGGGAACAAGTTTTCACCAGGCACCCAACCGTCCTCAATGGCAGCCTTCCAAGAAGCACCATCCTTTCTGACACCAATAATGACGTTCAAGCCATTGTCTCTCATGTTGAGTCCTTGACCGTAACCTTGCGATCCATACCCAATCAATGCCAAGGTGTCATCCTTGAAGTACTCAGCCAACTTTTCTTGAGGCCAGTCCGCACGCTCGTGCACGGTCTCTTCAGTGCCAGCGAAATTGATGTTCTTGACACCACGAACAGCCATTGGAGCAGCAGACTTGGCCACCACTCTTGGGGCTTGTCTGGAAGCCAAGGCGGCGAGGGTTCTCTTAGCAGCCATCTGCTTGGCGGCATTAGAGGTAGCCTGGCGGGCTAAACGAAGAGTAGCGTTTCTAAAAGACATGGCGAGAATATTTAGAAAGTAAATGAGCGGAATGAAAAACGCGGATCTGGATGCTTTATATATTTCTTGCGTCGGTGGAAAAAAAAAGGGCACGGTGTGCATATGCGTCGCCGGGTCCCATCCCGCATTAGGCGCGCGAGCGGTGTGCAGCCCTTTGACTCATGCCGTAACAGGCCTGTGGGCACGGACCAGCGGGCCCGCTCGTTGACTTCCAATAAGTATTTGTAATTACAACTTGGTGTTTTCTTGATCGGTATGGACAATCAGTTTACACGCCAAACCTGCCGCGGAACCTGTTCTTGTGTAAACAGTACCAGTCACATGACTTCCGGCAAAAATACCCAGGGAAACTGGGCACGTGCACGCCCTCCCGGTTGAGCGCATGTACTCTCCTCTCCACGTGACTGCCTCGGTGCTGCACCGCGCTCTTATAGTGTAGTTAGAAATATTGAGGCCACCGTCGCGAAGCTACAAGCTAGCAAAATTAAACCAACCATATCTCCAGAAAAAATCCCCTCACTCCAGCAAGCGGTTGTATACAGGACAGTAGTAAACCAGGTCAATTCAGCCCAGTTTGAACCTTAATTGGTAGTGCATGTGAAGCACCATCCAGATTAGTTTTGTAGTGTAGAAATTTTGCTGCACTAATTGTGGCAAAAAGTGTCTCTACATTGGTAAGCAGTCCCCAACATTCAACTAGATATTCATTGGCCAATCTCGGTGGTTGTAAACCTCTAGGTGGCCTCCGTCTTTCAGATATTTACCCTAGGCTTCATCTCCAACTAGTGGCACGGGGCGCGGGTGTAATGCCTACAGTGACTTACAATATCAAGTCGTGTCGTTATCATTCCAGTGGCTGGTCTATTCGTATTATCAGTAGTTGACCCAGTCTATGGGCTCAGGATTAACCAGTAACTCCTGCTCAACTAACTGGATCTCTGGGCGTTTGATTGAACCCGCGGTTCTTACGTTTGAGCTTTGGTTGATTGCTCCGGTACGGAAGCTCAAACTGTTAAACATCTTCGAGAATTCCACGTCGTCCAATTCATCAGGAAGGTCACACCACGACTTGGGCTGCGAAAGCTCAGTACCCGAAGACTCAGCTAAGGAAGGCATGGGGGTGCCGGATGGCTGAGCCTGATGTAAACGAATGGGCTCGATCGGAATACTGGTAAAATAAGTCTCGTTGCCGGTAAGGCTTTCGTCCTTCAGGTTACTCTTGTCGGTGTAATCCTCTTTGCTGCTGTCTGCCTTGGTGGAAAAATCGTCCATGTCGAAAACCGACTCCTCGTGGTCAACGGCCGCGCCGTCTGACTCCAACATATTAATGTCAAGTTCTTCTTCTTCCCATACTGTCAAGCCATATTTCCAATTCTCACCCAATTCCTTGATGAAGAGGTCAAAGTCCCGCAGTTGGCACTTGTGATGGTAACTGGCCAAGTCATCCTCGGTTCCTCCCGCCTTCAAAAGGTGCATGAACGCATTGAAGCAAGTTTCATTCATATCTGGGTAGATGTCATAGAGCACGCTCGTATTGTTATAGAAGACAAAATTCTTGAAGTTGCTATCGGATTCCAAAGACTTTTTGACGCTTTTGCCCCGCAACTTGAACCCATCGAGCGAGGTACCCATGTCTTCGCGCAAGCTTTGGATTGGCTTGAACGGAGCCGAGCCAAAGACTGCAGTCAAGAGCGTAACCCCAACCGACCAATAGTCTGCGGCCTTGCAGTCGTAAGATTGCACAACAAACGAGGGGTTGGAGCTGATTGGCGTGTGCAAGAAGCATTCAGGGGCCATGTACTTCTCGGTGCCGACATTGAAAGTGGTGCTGGTGCGATTGAATGTGGCCAAACCCCAGTCACAGATCTTCACGGAGCCAGAATCCGTGAATAAAATATTCTCCGGCTTGATGTCGCGATGGTAAATATCCAACGAGTGGCAATACAGCAAGCCCGAATGGATTTCTTTGGCCAAGTTGTAGACCTCCACAGAGCTGGGAGACGACCCCGAGTGGATCATGTCGAACAAGTCTCCGTTGGCGCAATACTCTAATACCAAAACCACAAAGTCGGCGGTATCGAAGCTATCCAACAACTGGCAAATGTGCTTATTAGCGTGGCCTAGCTTACGCAACACATCGATTTCGTGGCGAGCCATCAACTCGACATCCTTCGACTTGTGCATAGCCTTCAAAGCCACATGGCACCCGTTTACTGTGTCGAACGCAAGAGACACGCGGCCAAAAGAACCTTTCTGGATCTGTTGGACAAACTTGTACTTGCTATTGAGCAAAGTCAGACCACTCTCGTACGTTTCGAAGCTTGAAGCGCGAACATTAGAAATCTGCATGGTCAAGTAAGCTCACTAGACGGTTGAAACAGTTGCACCTATTATGACGGGCAGAAGCAGAAGGGGTGCAGTGGGAAGAATCAGTTCAAAAAAGTAACAACGGAACCTATGTCAGTTTGAGCTGAGGCGTATAAGGCAGCAAATTCCAGATGCACCAGTTCTTTGATGAAACGGTAAGGACTGATGAAACAGCAGAATGCGGTGGAAACAGTAATAGGGGAAGTGACTCACGGTTAAGCGCAGTACGAGAGTGGCTATAATCCAGTAAAGCCAGTTCCGATCGGGGCCAAACCCACTTGGTCCAGTTGATGCACGGGTCGCAGTATTGAAGAGGCCGAGAGGATAGAAGGGATCGGGAGGATCGAAGCGAAAAGTGACTTGTGTGTGGATCGATTGTGGGGATGGATGCGACAGAAATCCCCGGCTAAATGATTCCGGCCGGCGTCAAAGTGAAAAGAGGCCCAGGTGGATGAAAAGAAACGGCGGTAGGTGTGGTATGCCTGACACGAGGTCTAGGGGTGAGGATGCAGAATTGTGGCTGAGAGGGCAGAAGAAAGGAGTGGTTCCCCGGGTTTAAAAGGTGCGCGCCAAAGGTCATGGAAAAGGGTGGAATTCTGACGTCGCTCACACCACAACGGTCTGGAATAGCGGCTCCGCGCGCGATGTTTGGCGCTGACGCAACTTCTCGAGCTCCGCGCACGGTGCGCAGACTGCATGCGCTGTAAGACCCAACTTTGTTGGGCAAAGTACAGGACACAAGGCTTGCCGTGTACGGGGGTGAAGGATCCGATAGCGCATGCGGCCATGGAAAGAGAAAAGGGCCGAGGAAGGGGTTGCGAATATACACTTGGCCCAAAAGTCTGCATGTCAGCGACTGTATAGAGGCATGTTTCGAGTACACGTCACTTTCTCAACAATTGGACACGGTGCGAACAATGACCTTCTAGACAAGCTTATTGAAGCGAGCCGACCACAACCTTCGTGTCCCGACATCCGAATCTGGCCAGTTGGTGAGACCAAGTCAAAGAGACGGAAGGTCAGACTAGTCGGCTGGTTCAGAATTACTTGTGAAGGAAAGCACTGTGGCCTAGACTGCATGTGTTAGATCTCATATATGCATTGTCTGCATATGATATTAGTCAAGTCCCAGGGCAGTTTAGCCGTCGCGCCACGCCACACATTGTTACAGGTGATTTAGTGGCCAACGCACCTCACGCGCCCCCTACCCTCTTAAACGCATGAGCAGTCTAGATTCTCTTGAAGAAGATCAAAAACTCAAGGCACGGATCCTAGATCAAGCAGTGTGCTAGAATAGGGCACTGGAACAGCGCACTAGAATAGGGCCTTGGAACAATGCCCTAGTATCAACAATGCCCTAGGCTCTGGAAGGTTCTTAGGGGCCTTTTATGGCAATGACTTGCACCACTAAACCAGAGATCAGATCAGCAACGTGCCGCTGGCTGATGAAACTCTCTACAGATTTCGTGCCATTGAGGCGCTGGCGGCTCCTTCTCATACTTAGCCTCTATAGTTTACCCTTAAAGGGCCATCTCCTTCTACCGAAAGAATCCAGGGTATCGATGATTTCGCCGAGCATTGAACATCACGAGCAGTCTACTAAAAATAACTCAATGTGTAAGCATCAAACATTATCAAAGAATGTACAGTCGATCTAAATATACTAATAATCTACAGAGTACTCAATGTTGCAAGAACAACTAAAGCTGTGGCTTCCATCAGGATTCCAATACGAGAATATGCCTTGGAGTGCTCGATCTTTACAAGATCCTTGCATCTATGCCACGCCATAAGCAATATCTGCGCGTTGCTTATTGAATACACAGAGAAGCTGCCTTGCACTCGTGTGGACGATATTTCGAAAACTCGGGGGCTCATTAGCAAATAAAAATTGGGGCTGGCATGGCAAACGTCGCTTGTTATGCCAGTTCTTGGGGAGGACTTTGATTGTGGTCTAGATAGTTCCAGGAATGGGGATTTTTCGCTGTGTTATTCGGAATCCATGGCACCTTACGAGCTATACAAAAAGGCTAACTATATTCTTGAGATCCTTAACATCAGCGTTTGCACATGGTTTAAACTAACGGGTGGAATTAGTCTACCAGAGACTTTCCATATAGACTCATGCGGCCGTTGCACATTCTTCTAGGAACCTAGGGGATAATAGGGAAAGCGGTGGGAAAGGTGAAAAGCAATATAAAAGAATGGAGGGCAAGTAAAAATGCACAGTGCAACGCAGTGCCTTGCTAGCAGAATAAGCCCGGTCTCTACGTCGCAGATATGATGGATTAACTAACTTGGACAAGACCTGAGTGGTGTTACCAAGATGTTGGACACGCCTCTTTCCCCACGAATGTACATTAAGCCAAACAAAAGGATAACGAGGCCGAATCATGAAAAGGCGTAGTTTCTGTGAAAGTCAATTATTCATCCCTCCCTGAAAAGTTGAGTAAACAAAGTCCACCCATCTAATGTTTGAAGAGTCCGATTCTACTCTGCAACCATAAATCAAGGACATTACATAGTGTGGGAGCCTACAGCATCATAGCCCATCCTACAGTGCAAGCTACAGTTACAAAACACTAAAGCAGTCGGCAGCACTATGTGATTTACAAGGGCCAACAGTGGACTAAAAGGAGGGCACTGGGTCTAAACCTGACGATAAGTCCGCAGCTTGTGGTTTCGATGCTTTTTATTTCACGCGTATTTGGTGGTCTAATTGGATGGTCTGGTTTGTACATTGACTACAGAGCGATACTTATGGCTGGCAAGAGTTCAACGCCGCATCTTGAGTGGAAAACACGATTTTAGACGGACTTTTGGTGGGTGCTTCGGTATGTGGGCCGTATCGATGGCGGGCAAATCCGCGATTTTTTGCGGTGTTTCTCTCTGGTCAGATCCGGGAAAGTATACTCCTGTGCTGAATCTTCTTTACAGCAAATCGTCCATTCAAAGGCTCACACGCGTGTCTGTTCGTTGCACCAGGATCACCCGATTCATTGATGGCCTTGCTGAGTCGGTTTCAGAACGGGCAAGTGTGTTTGCTAGTGCTAGCCCAGTTGTTCGGTGCGAACATAACCCGAAGTCAGGCAAACATCGCCCGCTACACCCTTTGAAAAGCGGGAATATCTCTTGGGACCCTTGGGATTTTAAGAGAAGGAGATAGAAGTATGAGGGGCAAGATTTGAGGACCATTGGAAAGGCGTAACAGTAGTGCCCAGGTCTTATCAAGTTTGCGGGGTAGCGAGCACGGAATCAAGGGCAGACCAGATTCATTGACTGTTTGAAGTGTTGGCATCAACTATGGGTGGATCAGACGGGTTAGAATAAACTCGTCCACAAAGAACCACCACATCGGTCATGACCGCAATCTGCAAGTTGGTGCTACGTGGCGGACCCCAATTCCTATGGGATGTTTTCGGTGGAGGGTTTGAAGCACACTACAAGGATGGCTTGTCAGGAACGTTGTGAAAATCACGGCGATCTGGCCCTCTCTCGCAATAAGGTCTCAAACGCGATTGTCGAGAAGTTGACGCATCAACAATTAAAGCACGGCCAAACATTATGCTTGGACAAAGGTATCGCCACCAAACACACTACGTGTTTTGCGACATGAGGCGGTATTTAGCGCAACAACGAGGGATTGAATTATATATGCATATATTTACGAAAGTGTTCCAGATAATGGTATGGGTATCGCACGACCGGTGGGTGCAAAATTCGAATCTCTTGGGTGCAAAACTCACCCTTCGCACAGAATAGTCGCGTAAAGGGCGCAACGCTACTCCCATAATTCCACACGGCACCGGCTCATGATGTGACGAGCGAATGTCCAAGGCGGAAACAAGCCGAGGCCGCCTATTGGAGGCCGAAGCAAGGCGCAGGAAAAACCCTTCACGAAAGGCTTGGCATGGCACCGCGTGTGTCGGGGCCAGGTTCCGTGACTACGCATACTCATGCATGCATATTGAGGTTCTCCAGTGTCCTTTGACTTCTATAGTGCGTCTTGTAGTATCATAGGCATCCTTACATTTCCAACCTTAGTCGTGGTGCTACCCTCTCATCATAACTAGGCGCTTCACCAATCCGGATCGAACTTCGTCTGAAACTTCCGTTGACACCAGGGATTTAATATGTAGTCCAATAGGATTATTCAGCCTTTAGCGTGCGCGGCACTGCCAATACATACCTTGAGTGGTGGTCAAGAATCCTTAGGACTAATCGTTAGCAAGTGCTTTTAAGCATCCTTTTGCAAGGACTCTCAAGCCTTTAAAGGGGTCGTCAAGGGAATCATTTTTGGCGGAAGAACCGGCCCAAGTCGTTTTAGTATCATTAAACCGGGCCCATAATAATATCGTCCAAGGGGTGAGTCACCTGCTTTCGGTACTGTCCTAGTTTTAACGCACGTGTTCGAGGAATTGCAAATTTCTGTGTTAATTTAGTGTGGACTTCACGAAACATAAGGGAAGTAACGCGCCAAATCCTGGCGGAATGAGAGCTCCAACATGTTGGTCTTGTGCGCCTATTTTCCATCGATGAAAAAACTGTTCACGGGGAGGACCGGTATTGCGTTTTTGAAACAAAAACATGATGCATAGGAATTTTTTTTTCCCCTTTCTTCATTGCGTTTGACGGTCACGAGTACTGAGTATACTCGTCTTTTGTCTTTCTAGTCATTTGTCATTCTTGTCTTTTGTTTATTGGGTCTGGACTCTGATGCCTCGAACACTCGCACGGGATGGCAATGGCGCCCGCGGTCGCACCCAGAGGCTAATATGCGGAATCACCACAGCAACAAAGGCCTTCTTTCGACTTGGGGCCGCGCAGCCACTACAGAACATGTTAGAGGGAGCAGTGTGTATGGGCTTGCCGCCACACCTTCGCACATGTAAGAGCTTATCATCATGACTCAAACCGATGGGCGGGATTTTTCCAGTCTATATTCTTGCTCCTCTCAGCATCCCTTCCAACTTTTCATGTTGGTCCTGTACGAAAAATCATGCCACGTACGCAGCAAACTTGCGAAACGTCGTGTGTAACCTTTTAGCGAGTGCCAGAGTGCCAGAGTCTGATATCATGTGCTCGAAATTTCATCTTTCGGTTCGGTAAATCATCCTTGTTGATTCATTTATTCGTTGACCCAACTATTGTGTTAAGGGAAATATGTCTTGAAACTCAACAACTCCTTGTACGGCCTGAAGTTTGCTCCACCTGTTTGGAGGCAAGTGAAAAATAAAACCATTAATGTTTCGGGGTTGAGGGAGAGAAAAAAGGCGTGGGTTTATTACACAAGGAATTAATCCTCGATAGTGTCAGCACTTTATGCGGATGATCTGCTATGCTTGTAGCCTGCGAAGTGGAAATGTCTACTAAGGGTCTGATGTGCAGGATCTTCAAGAATTTAGGAGAAGCAAAGGGACTTCCAGACGTCAAATCAAAGCGAGGCAAGCTTTGGCAAATGTTCTTCCTGAAATCAACACCGAAAAGCTATTGAAAGATTTGAGGAGGGGGATGTGGCCTACCTGCTGTTCCAAAAAGATTTGAAAAGAACACCAATAATGAAGACGCGGATTAATGTGATCAAACAATAGATTTATCATTGGAAAGCTATTATTTGCGAAACTCTTCCCTTTGATATCAGTTCCATTGCGCTGCGTCCATCAAGACATCTTGCGATGCAATGATTATATAAAGGCAGTTACGAAAGTTTCCGCTCTCAACCAACTTCGTCTTGGGACTCGCTTAGGTGTCACATTCAAATTAATTACACCTATTTGCGTGACACTAAGTATCGATTATGAAAGAGGAAGTCGACACGGCTTCCATTTCTCTTGTCGGAAGTTCACCAGCTCTGGGAAACTCCAAATTGCACTCAATGCTTTCAATCTCTACTCTCAATTCTGAGTTGGTGTACTCTGTTCAACATCCGTGGAAGCTTCATGGATAAAGAAATTATTGGTTGAAAGGAAGGATCCAAATCTGCTTTAAAACAAATGTGTGTTCTTCCCGTTGCAGGTCTTAGGAATGTGATGACTTCACGCATATTATGGCCGAGGCACCCTTGTTATACTATGCCCCCCTTTTATGCTTTGCAATACTCCTGAAAACACACTTTTGATTGAAAGCACCTCCATATCAGAGGCTCATGTTCACACTTAACCTACCTCAGAGGTTTCAGCTTCTTTAGAGGAGTAGGAAGCTTAAGATTTCGAATATGAACATTCCAAGAGTACGAGTACAAGTGCTTAAGCAAATGCGAAGCTAATCCATGAGTATAGAAAATCAACAGCAAGCTTCTTTTCTCAACATTATAATGCAACCCATTTTTGGCATCGAGTCGAATCCAACGTCAGTCATAGGCTCCCGTCATACTCATGGCTCCGTACTCCCTATATTTTAGTTTCATAGTGGCGGGTTTCTAGAGACACACTTATCGATTTGAGTAGGCTTGGGCATTCCTGAATTGCAATCTTTCACCATCCCATTATAGTCGCCAAATCTCCTAATACGTCATCCATAATCACAGCTCCAAGTGTTGAATCGGGATCCTCTTATTCCGAGGGCAATGGACTTAAAGACCACAAAGCACCCTAGAGACCACCAAACCTTGCCTATCAGGTCAGGCCAATTCCAAAATTCCACACTTCTGCAATATCCGTTGGTCAAAAGCCACGCTACTTCACGCGCCTGCGACGAGCTATAGGAACGAGACTTTTTATCAATGTCGCTTTTAATTATCATTTGACTTCATTTTCAAGCAGCCAAGATTCTAATCTGATATCAGTCCACTTCTTCGTCACTCATTTCCTTTACACTCCGTGGGATACATAAACATGTGTTACGAATCGTTAGACTCCCCATGGGTAGTGTACTACCCATAGGTGCTCAATTGACTGCGATGTGCGGCTCGACGCGGTATGACGTCGGACCTTGCCCCTATACTCGGGCCGAACTGCTTCGTTTTTCCGAGCTCTAGACCGTTAAACACTTATATTGATGAGGCTTATCGAGCCGACCACTCGGCACGACTAGCCCGACTAGGGCCTTATCGCCCGAATACGGTGGCGCAGTCGTGGCCGACATTTCTATATAGTTCGGATGATTCTCCTTGTTTTACGGATCATCAACAGATACATCTCTCTTAAGTCCTTACGCCCTACTGAAACCTGAAAATCGCATGCCTTTTGTGTATCTAGTTTCAACAAGCAATATCTTACTCCTTTGGTGCTGGTGACTTCCGTCACTAACTCATTGCTGTCTCCGCAATAGATGTCCATGACTGCAACATAAATGCCCGGTCTCCCAAAGCAGCGGGTTGACATCCATAAAGGTAAGAAAGCCAGGTCGAATGTGGGCTTTCGTATTACCAAGTATGTCGGGGTATACTGTGAATCGAAAAAGGAAGTGTCCAGGGGAAAAGCTGAAGGTGAACAGGCCGCCGCAAATGTCTTTGATGTATTCGGAAAACCAGCTTGACCAGGTGCATTTCCTGTCCAGCCTCATTTTCTCGGCCAGTTTTGACCGTTTGGCGATAATGAGTTCTAGGGTTCTCAAGAGAGTGCAGTCGCAGAAAAAGACACTCGGGACTAAGTTGGGGTATGTTTGAACGAGATGTATCTTCGGAGTGTGGGCCGGAATTGCCAGTAGTTATGGCCAATTTCTTATATGAGTTTGGTTATAGTGGCTTACTACATCGAATCGAGCGGCTTTTCATGAAGAAGCATTCTGTTTGAGTATCCACTGTCAGGAAGAAAAGAGACAGGTCCTGTATATGGGAAGAAGTAGATGGGAACATGGAGACCGAATATGGATCGAATATAGGTCAAATATTGTCAACTCATTTGGTTCCTTCGTTAACGTCTAGTACTTATTTATTCGATGAACACCCCTAAAACAAAGGGGATCATTGTATAAGAAAAGTGGCCAAGGCCGGCTCACGGAGTTTGACCCCATGTCGTGAAGAACTGCCGATCGCACTCGTTGTGGCGTCCAAATTCCACTTGGCCTATGAGGATCGGGGTCGGGTTAGTTACCGACGAGAATGGCATCTGAGACAGGTGACCGACGATGTCTTCTTGTGATCGTCATCTCGTGGACTCATGGGCAGCGCACTACCCATGGAGGGCCTGACAAAGAGAGGCCGGATGTAGATCGGAAATAGATCGGAAATATTCGGAACACGTTGCTCCAAGAGAAGATTTATTGTTGTTTGAAGTGACGAAAGTAGGCTGCTCGGGAAAGTACCAGAGCAGGCCAGACTAGATAGACTCTGTGGAACATCTGGCTTGTATCGAACAAACGTCTACCACACTGCTCATCGGTCCCGTTGCTTTAATCAGAAGGTCAAGCTCCAAATAGGGCTATTAAGGGCTGCACCCTCTCCGCCTACTGGCCTTCCTTAAGCCCCGCGTGCGTGCTTGATTTAAGTGGCACTCTTCAATGTCCAAATAGCAGTAGTATCTCTTGAAGTTACTAGGGCCATGCCGGGACGACACTTGGTCAAGCGGCGGTGCCACCCCAAAATACAGTTCACGTGCTCTTGACACCGGTGACCTGCTCGAGGTAGGTGCCCCACTTCCGAGTCTCCGGGGCTTGAAAGCAGTAAAGGGGGATTCGTTTGTGTATGGAGGGTCTGGGGCTACGGCACCCATGATTATATGTGAAGTTGATGTCATTAAAATGAGGAATATCGAACTCATTCTCCAATAGTATTTGCTCCGGACAATCATGATACCATCACAATCTTGTACCATGACATGATCCCTTATTAGGAGACGCATCGTGACAAGTCTCATGACAAGTCTCATGACAAGTCTCATGACAAGTCTCGTATAAGGCTATCCCTGCCATAGGACAATCAAACGTTACTTCATCCCGCTACAATGCTCCACTTCCTCTGAATTGACATTGAAACTACACTAGTGGCGAGAATACTATTCCTTGAGCAACGCGTCAATGTCGCCAGTCAAGCTCAGGGGCTTTGTCAACGAGGAATATCTCTGCACGACCTCGCCCTTTTTGTTGACCAAGAACTTCTCGAAGTTCCACTTGACGCGGCTTAGTCCCATGAGCCCCGATTTCTGCGACTTCAAGAACTTGTACACGGGGTCGGCATCGTCACCGTTGACGTTGACCTTGTTCAACACGGGGAACGACACCCCGTAGTTCAAAGAACAGAAGGACGCAATTTCATCCGAGGTTCCAGGTTCCTGGCTGCCGAATTGGTTGCATGGAAATCCGAGGATTTGTAGGTCTTTGTCGGCGTACTTTTTGTTCAACTCCTCAAGCTCCTTGTACTGGGGAGTGAAGCCACACTTGGAGGCGACGTTGACAATCAAAACCACCTTGCCTTTCAATTGCTCAAAAGGGTATTCGGCACCCTTGGCATCCTTTGGGGTGAGTTCGTAGAATGAGGACATGTGTGCTTGGGTGAGGGGTCAGGGGTTTAGCGCTTGGGTTTAGCTTCTGGCCTGACCCTTGTTGTGCAGGCATCGCTGGAGACGCCGTTACATTTGTGAGCATCGCACTACTTTGGTCCAAGGTACAGTATGCTCTTCTCTAGGCCAAAGAAAACCAGTCCACACCAGTCCACGTCGCCTGGTTTCACTGCAGTCCGCCCCACACCAGATGCCATGACTACGAAACTTATAGACAAGCGATGAAAGTAAGCCGTCACTAAACGCCACAGAGCATTCCGAAGCACATCATTGCATGATGTATGATGAATAATATCATCAGGAAACCATCAGGTCATGAAGTAGTACATTCGAGTATCAAGGTACATAAACCACTACCGAAGAGGATTCACTTGGTTCCAAATTCTGCACCCTTAGATAAAGTAACGGTCCCCCACAAATCCGACACTGGATATGGCGAAGGCCGCTCCTGCAATATAAGAGGCAACACTAAAAGCTGATCTAATTGTATCAAGCTCGTAGATGCGCTCCTTCTTTTGCAAAGCGTTTTCCACCTCCTCTTCGATGGAGAATGCGGAATTCGACAAGCTGGAGTCTTCTGGGGTGGCTGAAGACGAGTCACTGGACGACGAGCTTTCGGAAATGTTCACGTAAGACAGCTCCAAAGGCTCAGGTTCAAGCTCGCCGCCTGCGGCAGCCGCGGCGCCCTTCGAGTCATTCTTGTTTGATTTCTTGGTCTTAGCAGCCTTGAGCTCCTCAAAATAAGTCTTCAAGTCGCCAGCGATGGGCATCAAAGGCTTTCCTCCCTTATAGAACAACGTCAAGAGGGCCAAAGGGGCGCCGAGCGCCGAGTAAATCAAGTATGGATGCTTTCCTGAACTACCGGAACACTTGTAAGCAGTTCTGAAGGCGCTCGTAGACAAGACAGCCAAGGCTAAATTCACAATGTTGGAAATGGAAAAGTGGCTTTTTATGTTCTTAAGCACAGACTTGCCTTCCTGCGTATGAAAGGATTCCTGGGTGTTCAAGGACCTGATCAATTCGGGGATGTTCTGGAGAGACTCATAGAGTAAAGAGCCCGTCAACAAGCCCAAGGAAGTCACTCCGCCAAAGGTTATAACTGTGATACACCTACCCATGGTATCTGGATTGAGAGATCTTTTTGCGGATGTTGGTTAAGGATGTCCTTTAATGACGTGAGACCCGGGGTGATACGGAAATCGGGGATGTGAGCCCTCACGGAGGCAAGCAAGTGGCGCGAAACGCACCGGTGCACCTGCGGAGCGCGGGCTCAACACCCACGCTCTGCGGATCATGCCGTCAACAAACGGGATAGACCCTGGACTCCGGCAACTTCGAAATGCTGGGAACGACCAAAGTTGCGCATTCCTCCGAACCAGGGGGGCATGTCTGTTGAATCCCTGACATTTCTCTGCTAGCTTAGCTAGCTAGTAGATAGGGGGAAAGTAGACCACTCATTTAACCAGTCACAAGCTCAGCAAACTTACCCGTTGGCGGATTCTGAGCGCTGTTGCTCCGAGACGACTCAAAGGGAGCCCTCGAGGCCTTCACCGAAGTGGAATATAGTTAGTTTGTGGAGCCGTCGACACCCTTGCAAAAGCTACTTTAAGAAGTCGGGGAGACGGTCTGGGTCGCCCTGCACGGACAGTAAGTCGAAGCTCTCTATAAGCAACTCCACCAAAATGCGACCACCACGGGCGCCCGAAAAACGGCGGTACTCATCGGAAACACTGGCCAAATTCCAGCCCTGGAGCCGGCGCAAGCACCCAATCACGGCGCCCGTACGGTGGCGGCCCATGCCACAGCAAACTAGCAATGGGTAGTTGTCCTTGTTGCAAATGTGCTCCAATGCACTAGCAATGGTCTTTTCGTCCAAAGAGTCCCACGGATTGATGTTGGTGTAGTTGTAGTCGTTGATCAAGCCCACGAATTCGATGTTGATGGCGTTATTCAGGCAGTAGTCCAAGAAATCCTCCACCGGCTCCTCGCTGGCCAACCATAGGATGGTTTTGAGCTTGAGCTGCTCGAGAAACGCCTGGTTGATGAGAGACGGCTGGCCCAGGCGGTAGAGCTGTTTTTCCACGGGACAGAAGTTAAGCGGCGGAATGATGCGCAGGACCGGCGTCTTTGGCACAAGGGCGGCTCTGGTAGGATTTGTGATGGCCTTGGTGGGATTCGTGGAGGCCGAGGGTGTGTCTTCTTCTGCGGCGGACGTCATGGCGGTTGCAGGTTGTGGGCTCTGCCCTGCCCGTGTGTACATGGGCCTTTTGGTGCGCACGTGACGTCCCCGAATGCCCGTGACCGAGAAGCGTCCGAGCCAAGAGGCGGATCATATGGAGATTACCACCTCTGAACCGGTTTCGTCTCACCGAAAATCAGCAAACCATCACTTGTCGAAAAAAGGCTCGATTCCGGCAAATGGGGTGTTACGTCCTGCACACGGGCGCCCGCTGCCCCGGCCTCAGCATATAGGTTCCCTCCAGGCACGGTGGGAACGTGGGTGGCGGAAAGCCAGTAAAGCCGGGGAAAGTGGTGAGGCGTTAAACCATGAAATCCGGTGAAGACAGCAATTACCTGGTGTATCCAGCAAAAAAGACCCTTGCAGCTGCCAGATTTGGGAAGCGAGGGCACCACGGGCCCGTCCTGCACACGGCGCCACGAAAGTCTCACGAAAGCGCCAGCGTACACTTATACTGGGACCATTATGGGCAAGAAAGAAAGTGCCAAGAAAGAGGCAGTCGCCAAGAAGGCCGCCGCATCCGTGAGTGCGCAGAATAATAGCGTGGGCGGGGCCAGCGAGCTAGAAGTGCATAAGAAAAAGAGCCTGCTGGTGAGGCAAAGTGCCAGGGATGTGAGGGCCGCCGTCAACACCACGTACCGCAACTACATCAACACGTTGACCGGGCGGTTGAAGCTCATTGACTCGTTTTTGGTGTTTCTTGTGGGATTGGGTGTGTTGCAGTTTGCCTATGTGTTGATTATCGGGAACTTCCCCTTCAATGCATTCTTGGGCGGGTTCATTGCGTGTGTGGGCCAGTTTGTGTTGACGGTGAGCTTGAGGTTGCAATATGGCTCAGTTGAGCCTGGCCAGCGAGGAAGCGCCGAGAAGGCATTCAACATTACTCCGGAGCGGGCGCTAGGTGACTACGTGTTTGCCAGTTTGATCTTGCACTTTATAGTGTTTCATTTCATCAACTAGTACCAGGAAGCATGGACAAATAAATGTGAGATTAGAGAGTGTAGGATGAGGCAGATAAGCAGAGAGATAGAGACAGAGAGACGACACGGACAGAAAGGCGAGTCACACACACAGGTCACACAAGAGTTCATCGATTAAATATGAGTACATGATTACGGCAGTCTTGTTATACAATCACACAGCAGCCAGACTTGCTCTTCTGTTCCGCAGCAGGAGAAGCTTTCTGGGCCTTCCTCTGGCTGGCGCCCGAGGAGGAAGCGTTTTGGGGGCTCAGCGGCTTGGCAGGAGCCGAAGAGGCCACCGCCGCATCAGGGGCTGCTGCCTTGTAGTTCTTCTCCGACGACACTTCCAGGGCGGCTTGCGGAGACACCGGCGCCACGGGTTCGGCCACGGGCGCTGGCGGCTGGTTCTTGTCGTTGATGTTGCGAACCAAACCGTAAAAGGCTTCCTCCACGTTGATCCTCTGCTTGGCCGAAGTCTCCAAGAACGGGGCGCCAACGGACTTGGCAAACTCCAAGCCCTCTTCGTAGGAAACCTGCCGCTCGCCCTCCAAGTCACACTTGTTGCCCACCACCAACACAGGCACGAGCTCCAGCTCCTTAACGCGCTGGATCTGCTCGTAAAACAGTTGCAACTCGTCCAACGAGTTGCGCAGGTTGATGGCGTACACAAGCAAGAAGCCCTCGCCCGTCCGCATGTACTGCTCCCTCATGGCCGAGTACTCCTCCTGGCCCGCAGTATCCAAGATATCCAACATCACTTCCTGGCCATCCACCACACACGGCTTCCTGTAGGAGTCCTCGATGGTGGGGTCGTATTCATCGATGAAGTGGGACTGGATCAACTGGATGGTGAGGGCGGATTTACCGACACCGCCGCCGCCAACCACGACTAATTTATATTCCTTGACCATGTTTGTGACTGTAGCGCTAAATCAGGGGGTGGGGATGGTGCACTCTAGGGAAGAAGCGTGGGAGAGTGGTTGCTGGAAAGACGCCTGGAGTCAAGGGAGAGATAGCCGGGTCTATTTTCGTTTCCTATTTTCGTGCGGTGCGTGCGTACGCTTTTCGTGCCGGCTGGCGCCCCATCGGGCGCGTCACGTGGCCGGGATTTTCTGCTGTCCCGTGCATGCTGGGCTGTGTCCACGGGGCGGCAGCGCCGGTGCTGGTAGTCGCTGCCCCCGATGCCAGTATTGGCGGCGCCGCCTCCTGTCCCCGGACCGGTGGCGAGGGCCCCTCCACTTCACCCATGGCCATGCACTGCCCTCAACTGTGCGCCGCACTTGCTCACCCGTCAACAAATTGGGCAACGCCCGCCGAAAAAAAAAAATACAAACTGCCGGAAAATCCAAGGCGCGCGCAGCGTTGCACTGTACACAGTACATCAACATAACCATGCGGCCCGTCACGACAGCTGCTGGCTGACACTGGAAGCATGGAGCGGCTCTGGACTGGACCTGGTAACTGGGTGGTGTATTCGCGTAGTGTTTTCCGGTGGTCTGGTGGTCTGGTGGTCTGGTGGTCTGGTGGTCTGGTAGTCTGGGATAGTGGTGCGGTGACACGGTATGGCAGGGTTTGGTGTCCTGCTGGTCTGGCCTGCTGGTCTGGTCTGCTGATGTGGTCCGGTGATCGGGTGGTCTGGTATGAAGCGCCTGCATGGCTCGCGAATGGTGTGGGGAGGTGACTCCAAGCCATGCAAAGAATTTGCCTGCGCGCATGTCGACGTCACTTGCTATGCCTCGTTAGACGAGACACCAGAGCCTGTGAGGCCGCCATGTGACATTTGCATGATCTGGGCGGCCGCGGTGCCAGGGCTGCTTCTGCAGCTCTCTCCCCGTGACTGGTTCGCCTTGATTGATTTCCCTTGACTGGTTCGTCTTGACTGATTCGCCTTGACTGATTCGCCTTGATTTGTTCGCCTTGGCTTATTCGCCTTGACTGATTTTTGCCTGATTCACCCGAATGCTTTAGTTGGCTTAGCCGCAATGCCTTGGCCCGATGGAGACGTTGCCTGCTGCCCTGCGTAGTACGGGCACTATTGATGCACGCTCAAAGGGCGACAATAGATCCATTTGTTCGATGAAACACATCTTCGTCACATAAGTCTCAGCACTGGTGTGTTGGTGTGCCTGTGATTGCCGCGGAGGCTCAAGTAACCAATCGGTAAAGGCCCGCGAGGGTCCTGGTCCGCCAACAGAAAACGATCGTGGCCCGTGTCACCAAACAATGTCCAGTGAGTTCTGCCCTTGGCCATCAAGTGAAAAGCTCCCGCGAGTCTGACCAATCGTTACAACACCTCCATCTAGATACCAATATAATTCTCCGTCAATGAGTCCACGATCAGTCCTCACCATAAGCAGATTCCAGAGTAGGTATTCTCTGAATATGGGCCCATATTCAGTTATTCATCCCCAGACTTCAGTAAAAAGAGATAGCTGAGTCCCAGAACTCACCCAGAATCAACTAGAATTCGATCATGAGATCTCACAACGAATTGGACCGACTCCCATAATCAACCTTTAGTTGGTCTTTTATTGACCATTCCCAAATCGCCCCATGGCCTACTTTTTCGCCTTCTTCATCTTGACCACACACTCATCGCAGTACCACTTCCCCTTTGGCGGGTTTTTAAACCCAATGCACGGCAAGTGGAACCATTCCCGCAGACATGTCTCGCCATCGCAGCCCACCATTTCTCCAAAGGACACTTGGTTACAATAGCAATATGTGGGCTCTTGCGCATTCGACCTGCTGCTTGCCGGTTCATCCTCTAGTTCAACCTTCGGTTTTCCATTAGCCTTCTTCTTGTCCTTTTCGCCAAACACCGGCCCGCTGACCTTTTCGTTCTCCTTACGGCGTCTCTTGTTGGAGGTCTCGATAACCGGAGTGACATCTCGCGTGGCTCCCTTCCGCTTCTTGCTGTCGTCGTCCTCATCATCTTTACTTGCTCTTTTGGCTGCAATGGCCTCTCTTCGGCTCTCGGACCGCTGCAGATTCACGCTTTTGCTTGCATCTGCTGAGCCCTGTGCCTCCATGATGATTGCCCGGTGGTTGAACGGACCGAGCCTCACACTCTCTGGAATCTCGTTGTTGCCGATGATCACCTTGTAGTCGTTGTTAATGCGGCTCATGTGCTTGCCAATCACATCCGACGCTACTGACGTCACATGCATCTTCTCCTCTAAGCATGGCACCACGTCATGAATCTGCTTGCGGATCCGCTGTAGCCGCTCGATCTTGGTGAGTCTGGTGGGGGCGTTCTCACCTGTCTCATGGAGCGTGTTGATGTAGTTGCTGATGTTGTGGCTGATGAGCGGGATTGATTTGATGCACTTGGCGTCGATTTCTTTGAGGAGCGTGAGGTACTTCACCAAGTCGATGGGCATAGCTTCAAATGCATCCGAGATGTCGTTGAGCCCGGGCAAAAGCTCATTTATGTTAGTGATGTTCTGCGACTTTCTCTTGAATTGCTGAAAGTACTGCGCGGGTTTTTCCGCCATACTGCGATTAACAAGACGTTGCGACTTGGGCCGCGCTGGGAGATCTCCATGCATGGTGGCCAGTAGGTGAAAGCTGGAAGCAGGGGGCGAGTAAAGGCTGGAAGTTTGCGTGGAGAGAAATGCACTGCTCAATGATAACGCGACGTCGTGCCAGTCTCAAGTCCCGAGTGGTACGACCCTCACGAATCCCGCGCATCACGTGCATCACGTGCATCACCATCTCTGGGCAACATCACCGCCTCCGCCGATTGCAAAATGTCACGTGATATACGGCACTACCACCACCAACTGCTTTGGAAAGCGCCATTGCATTGGGCTGTGTCCCATTCGTGTTAATAGGCACTTTCTAATTCCACCCTTTTCAAGAGTGAATGCATTTTTCGGAACAAGCCTCCGCCTCTCTCACATTCGCCCTCCCACACTTTTGTCGTAGCCAGTACTTTCTCTGGCCGCCTCGATCGGAATTTTGACTTCAAGAGGAAATTGTCAACTGGCACACCGAAGGAAGCCTGAATAAAGTTGGCAAGTCAAAAACTCATTCCCCCAAAGCGCTCTTGTGCCCCAGAATTCGCTTGCATATCAATCACGCTCCCCAGCAGCGCCACAGTTTCTCTAGCGAGCCTGTACGCTTAACAACAGTTGTTCGTGAACTTTCAGACCACACCATTCCGATAACTTCCAGCTCCGGCGTGGCACGCCAAGTTTTCTGTCCCTTCCCTTTTGCATTTCTTCATGAGCTTCTCCAGATTCGGGCACGACCCACCTCCAAGCCGAGCCCTTACACCCAAAGGGATTAAACACACGCAGCCAAAGGCGCCCGTGAAGGCCGAACCCGATCATGGAGGAACCCCGACCGATGGAGCGCCTAGCGCCCTAGCTGAAGCATCCATCCACCATTCCGCACACGCCATGCACCAAAGCAATTCCACAGGGTCCGATGAGGATGCTCGGTTCCTACGTTTGGCGCATGAAGCTTTGGTGGCCACGTCCACTGAGTCCAACCTCATTGTGGATCCCACCATCCAGGATCTTTTGACCAGGCTCCAGTATGTGCAGTCACCACATGGAAACCCCATTAGACGCTCTCAAGAAATTCGGTCCAATGCGCATGGCCAGTTGATGATCCAAGACTTTTATACAAATTTTCCCAATCTAGGGCGTAATGTATTTCAGGAGGAGAAGGAGCTTTCTGCTGAGAACTTGCTGCAACAACACAGTCACCGAGATATACCTAGCCATCAGCACTTGCATGGCCAACTGAATTTGCACGGCCTACTAGACCCGCCCAGTAAAGAGAGCTTGCACAATCAGCCAAACATGCATCAGGAACAACATCCTGACAGTCAAATAGCCCACGTCAGTAATTTGAAAAGCCAGGGTTGGGATTTTCTTGGCAATTCTGTTGATGCTTCGCTGGCCAACCCGCTTGATGTGCCAGCAGTGCCTGTTGGTTTGAAAAGAAACTTTCCTTGTCGTGATTGTACTATGCTGTTTCGGCGATCAAGTGACTTGAAGCGCCATGAAAAGCAACACCTAGCCATTCCAGCCAATATTTGCAGTGCTTGTGGAAAAGGCTTCGCACGTAGAGACGCCTTGAAACGACATAGGGGCACCTTGACTTGCAAAAGAAATGCCGACAAGGATCTTTACGCCAAAAACCTCGAGTATAAGCGGGAGAGGCAAGAACCCGATGAGACAAAGATGGAAGGGTAAGGTTTTTGGACGATAAAACCCGTTAGTGTATAATGAGCAGCGGATTCGGAGAAGTATCAATACGCACTCCCAGTCTATAAAATAGGTTGTTAAAATAAAAAGAGGCGTTGCAAAAGGGGGACTTTGGTTTTCTGATGGTGGTGTGGGGAGCAGCTCCTTTTGAATGCCACAAAAAGTACAAAAGCATACTGCCGCATTAGCATTCTGATTGTGAATTAAGGGATGTAACAATTCTGAAACACGGCAACCATATATAAGAGCGTGACCCGTCGTTGTTGGTCCGCACTACTTCACTGGTTGCAATTCCATGCTGCGAGCTTCGCGGCCCATGCTCTGCTTCGGAATATACGGGACGCGTAGCGCGAATATTTAGTCACCCGAAAGCGCCTATGACAAGTGCATCGAGGGAAGCGGGGTGCTTCAGTACATGCCTTGCTTTTTGGTGCCCAAAAACGAAGGGCGCTTGGGATTTGGGGAAAAAATTTCTGGAAAAAACATACGGCGTCAAACCTGGACAAACAAATTAACTACGGCGGGGTTGAGGCGCCGATCTTGGGAGTGAAAAGTACTCGGCCATTTGAGTGAATCTTCAACACTCACCGTCCATACACATTTGGGATGATGATGATGATGATGATATTCAATTACAAGGATTCATGCGATGAAGGTACTGCTTTTTAATGGTTTGAAAAACATGAGCTCAAGGTTGGATTGTTGTGAATATGAGGTAACGAGATGGAGTGAGATGAATACGAGGTGAATACGTTGATTTGGATGCTGGGGCCATGAGCCAGTGAAGACTGGGAGTAAAAGCATCACCACCCAAAATTGACCATTCAACCTCTGAGACTTCCGTTCAAGCCTTAATGCCAGCACTTGAGCCCTACAGAGAATAAGGTCCTGGCATGCGAGGTTCGGCCGAAAGGATGCGGCGGTGCGAATTGATTGGGGGCCCAGGGCAAGCATTCCTCGGCCCCAAAAGAAATTCCCACCGGGCGCGACTCCGAAGGTGATATATAAAGGTCACCGCTCCGCCGGCAGTTGCAATCCCTAAAGAAGCCTCCCTAAAGCCGCCGGTAGTGACGCAAACATAACCTTCATCATGTCTCTGGCGATCCAGAGGTTACAGCAGGTGCAGAAGATTCTCACATCCAGCACCAGCACGAGCACCAGCGGCAGCACCAGCGGCAGCACCGGCACGCGATTCAAGATTGCCGTGATCGGATCAGGAAACTGGGGCACCACCATCGCCAAGATTCTCGCCGAGAACACGCGTGAGCAAACCGAGCAGTTCCAGCGCCAGGTGGACATGTGGGTATTCGAGGAGAAGGTCAATGGGCGCAACTTGACGGAGATCATCAACCAGGAGCACGAGAACGTGCGGTACTTGCCGGAAATCAAGCTCCCCGACAACTTGGTGGCCAATGCCAACATCGTGGAGGTTGCGCAGAGCGCCGACTTGATTGTGTTCAACTTGCCCCACCAGTTCTTGCCGAAAATATGCGAGCAGTTGAAGGGCCACGTCAAGCCGCACGCGCGGGCCATCTCGTGCCTTAAAGGCTTGGAAGTCAGTGGTAAAGGCTGCAAGCTGTTGAGTTCAGTCATTACCGAGAAGCTCGGCATAGCGTGCGGCGTGCTCTCGGGAGCCAACTTGGCGCCGGAGATCTCCCGGGGCAAATGGTCCGAAACCACCGTGGCGTACCCACTTCCCCGGGACTTCCAGGGCGCAGGGCACGACGTGGACCACGAGGTGTTGAAGCTGGCATTCCACCGGCAGTACTTCCATGTGCGTGTGATCGAGGACGTGGCCGGGGTGTCCGTTGCCGGCGCCTTGAAGAACGTCGTGGCGTTGGCCGTGGGGTTCGTGGAGGGGCTTGGGTGGGGCGACAACGCCAAGGCCGCCATCATGCGCATCGGCTTGGTGGAGACCATCAAGTTCTCGCAGGCCTTTTTCCCGGAGTCCAACGCCTCCACCTTCACCCAGGAGTCTGCGGGCGTGGCCGACCTCATCACCACGTGCTCGGCAGGGCGCAACGTCAAGGTGGCCCGGCACATGGCCCAGACGGGCGACCCCGCGGACGTGGCGGAGAAGAAGTTGTTGAACGGCCAGTCTTCCCAGGGCATCGTAACTGCCCGCGAGGTGCACGAGTTGCTCACCAACGTGCAGCGTCTTGACGAGTTTCCGTTGTTCGAGACCACCTACCAGATCATTGCTGGGAACGAAAAGATCGAGAATTTCCCCAAGTTGCTAGAAAGGGATTGAGTATTTATTGTGAGTATCACTGAATCTATATTTATAAAGTTATCTGAAACGATCTGGTAGTAAGATTTAATGATGAATGATACAAATGATACAAATGAAACAATGATACTTTGAAGACATTGTCTGGTCAATAATGACAATTATTGAAGTTAACATTTCAAAAGGTTAACCTTGATATATTTGATTATCTCGTCCTCCTGGGAGGTCGGGCAAGAGAATGACAGGTCGGGTTGCAGTCAGTCAGTCAGTCAGTCATTCAGTCAGTCAGTCAGCCAGTCAGTGTCAGTCAGCCAGTCAGTTAGTCAGTGTCAGTCAGCCAGTCAGTGTCAGTCAGCCAGTCAGTGTCAGTCAGCCAGTCAGTGTCAGTCAGCCAGTCAGTGTCCAGACAAAATGGACCCTTTGAGGCCCCTTGAGGCCCTTTGAGCCCTTTGCCAAAGGCTAGGGCACGTGGCTGGCCCGGGCCTTCTTGGCCTTGTACTTGACCAAAAACTTCTCCATCCAGTCGCCGCAAAACACCTTGAGCTTCTTGACCTTGGCCGAGTCCAACTCCGCGGGCGGCACGTTGTTCTCCTTCTTGGCCTCTTTGGAGGCTAGAACCTTGACCAACTCCCGTGCACAGCCCTTGACGTTGTCGTGGCCGATTTCCGCCTCGTGCCTCTTGATGAGGTTGGGCACGTGCCGCGCAAGCGTCCTTGTCCAGAGAATTTCCGTGGACCTTTTGTCGTCGCCAACGGCCTTGCCTAGGGCCTGCTCCTTGCGGCGCCGGCGTTCCTTATGCTTGGCTATGCGGTCAGACTTGGCCTGCTCCTCGAGCCGCTTTTTCTCCACGGCGTCCACCTGTGCCTGCGCAATGAGGCTCTGGAGCATCTTTTCCTTCTGGAGAACCTCGTTGTACTGCTCCTCCTTCTGCTTTCGGAGGAGGTCTTCGTGTTTGGCGAAATTGTCCTTGTGCTTGTGCGGCTTGGCGATGTCGTTCTTGCCAAGTCCACTCTCCTTGCCATTGCCATTCTCCTTGCCAAGTCCACTCTCCTTGCCATTCTTGCCAAGTCCACTCTCCTTGCCATTCTTGCCAAGTCCACTCTCCTTGCCATTCTTGCCATTTGCACCGTCCTTGCCATTCTTGCCATTTGCACCCTCCTTGCTGCTCTCCTTGCCATTCTTGCCATTCTTCCTCTCCGCCGTCTTGGGCCCCTTCGGCATGCTCGTGGGCTTCTCCCACTTGGAAATACCCATCTCGCGGTGGTAGTAGTAGTGGGTGTTGGAGTTTGGGTCCAAGGCCTTCTGCCACCCGTCAGGCAACGCTTCAAGATCATTGGCGGCGTCGTCGGCTCGTGCAGGCAGCTCCAGGCGGGGATTGCGGCCGTAGAGCGGCGACGGCGCCGCCTCCTCACGGGCCAGGCCGTTCTTGGGAATGCGGTACGCCATCTTTAGCTTGCTCCACTCGGCCAAAAGCTCCCGGGCCACCTGGAGGATCTGCTCGTTGTGCAGCGTCTCCACAATGTCCTGCACCACGCGCTCGATCTGGGACAGCTCGATCTTGTTGCGGGTCATGGAGGGCCACCTCCGCAACGTCACGAGGATCTTGGTCACGAGCGGCTCGTTGGCCGTGTGCTCCTTCATCACCCGCGACAATGTCTTGTAGCCGTGGAACTTGACCACGAGCGAGTTGATGCGCGGGTCCTCGGTCAAGTACACCCGCTCCACCAACTTCTCCACGATGCCGGGCTCTTCGGCTTTCATCAACGCGCTCATGGCTCGCGTCACGTCCGCGTCCGTCAAGGGCGCCACGCTGATGCTCTGCACGAACTGCTGCGTGGCCAAGGAGTCCGAGCTCGCCTTGCTCAGCCTCTTGTTGTGCTTGATCCACGCCCGCTCCTGCTGCGGCGTGACGCCCAACGCCTCCGAGAGCCCATCCGGGAGAAGAAGCGCCGCGTTGGTCTGGGTCTTGCCGCCCATCCACCCGGGGCAGTTGGCGGCCAAGCAGTAGCACGGCTGCAGCTGAGCACCGTACCGGTCCACGTTGTAGTCGAAGGTGATCTCCTCGCCGGGCAAAATGTCTCTCTTGGCAAAGATGCCCATTCGGAGCCGGTCGCCCACCACCCACTTGTCCACGTACGCATTGGGCGAGCACGAGTGGTTGCAGAAGCGGGCCAAGCAACCCTTCTCCGTGGCGTCAATGAAGGCGTCCTTGGTGAGCATCATGAAGTAGAAGTGCCGGAGCTGCCGCGTGTCGTACTCCACCATACGCTGCCGGAACGTGGCCTCGTCGATGATCTCGCCCACGTACTCATAGATGAACAGGTGCTCCGCGATGGCTTGCTGCGCCGCCAACCCGTATCCTTTATTTTCCGTTTGCACCACCTTGACCTCGCAATACTGCCGCTTCTGGAACCGCTGGTTCTGGCAGTCCTGCCCGCACAAACACCCGGTGTTGGTGCACTCCACCGATGTCACCCGGTTGATGCAGTTGCTTTCTTCGCCACACGCGTGGTTACTCCCGCTGGCCTCGTCCCACTCCTCGGGACAATCACATGTCATGGTTTCTTTTTGCCCGGAGCTGCCCAAGCTCTTGTTGGTGTATGCGCATTCCGTGAGCGTGATGAATTTGCTGCTGGCCTCGGCCGTCTTGTCGGGGGCGTCAAGAAACAATTGAGCTGGATTGTTGCTTGCTGCGTTGCTGCGGGACGTTGTGTCGCTGGCGGTCACACTTGGGTCGCCGCTTATCACGGTCGGGTCACTGCTTGTCATGTTCAAGTCACTAGCGTCCACGGCGGGGTCACTAGCGGTCATGGCCAGGTCGCTGTTTGTCATGGCTGGGTCACTGGCGGTCGCTGGTTTGGGTGCGCACGGTGAAACGCTTGCTGTGCTCAGCTCTGTGCTCGGAGTTTATGTTCTGTTTTTAGGGTCAAGCCCAAAAGAAAAAGGATGGTCGGGGCCGGGTTGTGGCGGTTGTAGTTTTGCCTGAGGCACGAGTGTTTTTTTGTCCCGTCACGATTTGGCTACTTTTTTCGTGCCGCGCGTTGATAGCGAAAATGTCCACTGGTGGGCACTCGGGCGAGGATGCGCTGGGATTCGTATGCCGACTGAGGCCGTACCGGTCCGGGGCTGGGCCAAGTATTCTTGGTTGCCCTCCTTTTTCTATGCTTCCGTCTCGTTCGAATCCTGTCACTCTCTCCTTCTTCCATTGCACTTCTTGATCTATTATTAGGTCGACTGATTCCCTTGTCACCTCATCATTTCATCATTTCACCTCATCATTTTACCTCATCTTCTTACCTCATCTTCTCACCTCACCTCTCACCTCACCTCTCACCTCATCTTCTCACCTCACCTCTCACCTCACCTCTCACCTCATCTTCTCACCTCACCTCTCACCTCATCCTCTTTGCCCGTCCCTCACTACTCGAGGATGTCCCGCACACAATTGTAGAACATGCTATCGAGATTCTCTCGGCACTCTCTCGAGGAGTCACTATTGTTGTTGATCAAAGAGACAATTTCCGTGAGCTTCTCGAGCTTGGCATCCAACTCTCCAATGACCTTCCTGTTGCCGGAGTTCTTATGCGGCGAAAAGACCTTCTTGATGGTTGTTCTATATGCCTCGGCGCCGGACGACTTCCGCTCTTTCTTGGCATGCCCAGCGTCAATGCCGCTGAAATAGGATGTCACTGGTGACCCAGACACTTTGTTTAGATGGACATTGACGGGAGGCGTGAGATTCCCCTTTGGCGTGGTGGGGCCCACATCGTTCTTACCCCCAACGCTCAACTCGATGAGCTTGATTTCTCGTGCCCTTAGACTGATAAACACCGTGGTGGATGTCACTTGCTCCTTGCCGCAATTATTGTGGTGAAACAACAAGTCGTTTTTCATCGCACTCATGATCTGGGTTTCAAGCCGGGGATTGGCGGGGCATGACTGCATGATGTTCTCGGGCCGGAACCCATCCACGAACGCCACGTTGGGGTTTAGCACCACGTTTTTTTGAGCTTTTCGCATGAGCTGCTGCGTTCCTTCCGGGCCACTACCTTGGCTGTGGGCCTTGATACGAATCGTGTGACCATCCTGCGCCCAGCTGGTCTTCCGGGCCATTATATCAGCCAACTTGGACTTGATGAGGGCTGTGTTTTTCTCCTTCAGCCCACCATCTCCCCGGTTCGGCGAGTATATGAAGAGCTTTGCCCGGTCTATGTTGACGCTGGGGAGCGCGTCGCCACTGCTGCTGCTTTTGATCAATGGCTTATCATCTGCAACCACGCATTTATGCATGCGTCTTCCTGGCGACAGGGGCCGCAGAGGCAGAGCGCTGTCTTCCCAAATCGGCCCGTCATACTCGAATCCTGGCGACGGAGATCTCGCAGATACGAAGAACGGCTTTTCCGAGAGCACGTCATGGGCCAACGCGCCATCCATCGAGTCGAAGTTGAACCCTGGCATGCCACTTTTGCTGGATCCCACGAGCGAGCCTCTCCATTTCTCCATGAAACTTGAGCCTAGTTTCGACAAGGAATAGTTCGAAGCACTAGACGAAAGCGACGAATTGAGAGAAGATGAGAGGTATGCAATGGACGTCGAGTTGTTGAGTCTTTGCGACGAAGGGATCAGCCTAGCTGTTGTGACATGTACCTCATCACTCGGGCTTCTTTGCTCACAAAATGAAACACTGGCCACGGATTTCGTGGGCACCTCCCAGCCCAGTTTCGAGGATACCGACAAGCTTGCACAGTCTGAGCGATCATCTTCGGGCAGACTGCGGGATCTGATGGGAATGGGCTTCACTAGTCCCGGCAGGTCTTCATTACCCGACAAAGGGGAACTGGCGTTCGCCGGAGGTGAATCTTTGGGCTTGGCCACATTGGATTTATCGTAATAAGACTCGGCCGGCGGAGCATTCGAAGCCACTGAAGCCTCGATATCTTCAGAGCAAAACTGCACATTTGGAATCACTCCGCTTAAAATGAAGATGAGCTTTTTTGCCACCACGGAGTTGCTCGTCATGATCACGATTCTGGCCACATGCTTTGGGGCGGAGGAACTGAAATCGCAAGAAAGCGGTTCTTCGTTGAGGTGCTGGCGCAAAGGCAAAACTAGTGCTAATAGACTGGCCAAAAACGTACTGGAAGCAAATGTCCTGTCTGCCCACGAGTTGTGCACTGAAGTGGCCAGGCTGTTGGATATTTGAGGGTGGACACTGGAGAAACTGGAGCCACTGTTGAAATGGGAATTAGGCATTCCACGGCCGTCCTTAAACTCGAGCCAGTTGATGACTTCGAGGGCCCAATTGACGAGCTTCGACTTGTACGCCAAATTGTGTGTCAGTAAGGCGTAGGCCATAACCGAATTGATATTTAGAATCCGCGGGCAATTCACACTATGCGTTACCAAGCGTATAAGCTTTTGAAGCAGCGAAGAGAGCTCATGTTCCGACTGTAGAAACCCCTTAGGAAGCAGCACCCGCCGATTGTTAATGTACGGACAAATGTTGTGAACAGTGGCCGCCTTCAAAGCCAGGAGAAGCTTCTTGGCCACAAGACTCTGCAACACAATGAGTTGGTAAGATATGGCTGTCCAGAAAGGCGCAATAGCATCGCCCACCGACTGGCCTGGGTCTTCCAAAGGAATGATGAAGCCAATGGAAAAGCGTGAGTTGAAGCCCGCCTTGGTCGGCGAGTCAAATGCGCCGGGAGACTTGCAATATGTGTCTAGACACAACTCTTTGGCCGGAAGGGCAGGCCGAGGGTTCCAGTGGCCGTCCACGCAGTCGGTTTCGGGGTTGAAAGCCACGCTATCTGATATCAGAAACAAGTTCGAGATCAACACGCATCGATAAGAGCTGAAATGAGGGAGAAGGTGGATTTTCGTTGCCATGGTTCGCTCACTTGACGGTAGGCCCCTTCCAAACATGTAGTCGTTCAAATCATTGATGTTGTGCCACGACTTGGGGGTTGTTTGTGTTATGTGCAGTGGCGGAAGCCTCAGAGACCCGGAGAACGCCTTCAGTGGATCCAGGTGACTGGAGATACTATTGGCTAAAGGTGGAGAAGCCATGCCGCTGCCCATGGGTGTCGACCGCCCGGAGGTGGCTTGGTCACGTGCCAACGGCGACGCTGGCGGTGCTTCTAGCGATGAGTCGTAGAGCACCTGTTTAGCACGTAAATTGCCGCCGTCTTGGGAGATGATGAGCCGGAATTTCTGGTTATTGAATGACACGGGGCTAATGGAGAAGTCCAGGTTTCCATACAAGATTTCCCGCGTATAAGAGTCTTCGAAGGAGTTGATTGGCCGGGGAAGATCGCCGTTTTTGAAGTCCGCCAGGTCATGTGCCTGCATGTTAAGCCCGACGTTCTGAAGCGACTTCAGTTTGAATAGCTTTCCCAACATTTGGCGGTTAGCGGCGTTTCATGGCACTGCAGGCTTCGTGGGGCAGGGGGAATTGGAGCAGGCGCACAAAGCGGGACGGCCTGCAGGGTGGGTGCTTGTCTGCAGTATGATTTCTGTTCGGTGGCAGGATACTGGGTAAAGGCACCACTTGAAGACGGACGGGCGGCGTAGTGGTGGGTGATGCTCCTGGAGGGAGGGCTGCGTAGCCAACAAGGGCAATGCGAGGCGGTACTGCATGGTGTGCCTACTACATCCGTACCTCCCCAAAACCGGCCCGTCCTCTGACTAATGACAAGAATTACTCCAAAGCTCTACGCGGCCATTACACGTGCAATGGATTCGCAAATATAGTATCAATGACTTTGCGTATGAACTGCCAACGCAACATGGCTTGATCGGGCTGTGCACCGGTTGGTTGCTAGTCAGGCTGATGTACTGGTTTTTTATAACTGCGGTCGGCATAATCACCTGAATCTTCCAGTCTACCCAATCGTGTGATCATTGTTGCTATTGATAAGATGAGCGGGATTGATCCCATGAGGTTTGGTGGCCCCGAAAAAACTTTGGTTGCCGGTGTTCAGTCGCTTTACTTCAACGCAAACTCAATGGCGTTTAGCAAAATGTCAGCATGGCTATTCTCAAACACAAGAGCTGGCCGCAAACGGATGGACTGTTCTCCACAGCCGCCAATGTTCACACCAGCAGAACGCATCTTCAACAAGAAGTCGTTACGCGCAGCAGGCGTGGGAAGGTCCCATGCGATATAGGTTCCCAAGCCCTCTCCGCGCAAATTGGTGACTTGTGGATACTGGGCAAAGAGCGACTTCAAGGCATCGTGCAAGTAGTCTCCCACCTGGGCAGTCTTGGACACTAAGTCGTTCTTCTCGATCTCCTGGTAGATGCTGCGGGCCAAGATGGCCTTGGAAGGGTCTCCACACCAAGTATTGAACTGCCTGTAGGCTTGCTTTGGCTGCAAATTGTCGTTGGAGAAGTAGAAGCCCGCGGCCTGGAACTTCTTGCTGAATGTTACCATGTCTGGCGGAGAAGACAAGTTCCAGTGCTCATGAGCCCAGAACTTTCCCGTAGCACCTACTCCGGTTTGGACCTCGTCAACAATCATGAGAATCTCGTGTTTCTGGGTTATTTCCCGCAACGATTGAAAAAAGTGACTGGACGCATGGTTGTCTCCGCCCTCCGACTGCACAGGCTCCACTATGATAGCAGCGACCGTGTGGGGAGGGTAAGAGGCAATAATTTCCTCGAGGCGAGCCAAGCACCGGTCTTCTTCACCAGCATTGTCCTTGGCGTGCTCGTTCAATGGGTACTTTAATGAGGGGAACGGAGCCACAGGCCACTTAAAAGCAGGGATGTCGAGCTTGTGAATAGGTTTTGATCTGGTCGTGGACAAAGAGCCAAAGAGGCGGCCGTGGAAAGACTTTTCAAACGACAAGATCACTCGTTCCGGCGACCCAGGAGGCTGGTTTACCATGCATGACGAGAGCTCCTCGTCCGAAAAGTCCAACGAGCCCCGCTGCTTGGCGGCCTGGTACATGAACGCCGCTTTGAATGCCGTTTCATTGGCACACGAGCCGGAAAGAGCTGTCCATACCTTGTTCATGCCAGGTGGCGCTGCCGCGAGTATACCCTCCCTCAAAATCAGCGCGTAGTCTGCTTGAGGAAAGCAAGCCAAGGCGGGACGGTTTATGATGGCGCTGGCCATAGCTGGCGATTGAGCAGTCTTCAAAAGCTCGGGGTTGTTGTAGCCCAAGGGGATCGATGAGATCTGGCAGTATACATCCAAGAGTTGGTTCCCATCACAGTCCGAAATGTAGTTTCCGACAGAATTGCTGTAGTCGGTGACAAAGTAGGAAGCCCTGTTATCGAAAACTTTGCCTAGAGAGTTGTTGATGTCCACAGACTTGGGTCCAGGCACCGTCTTGGAGACGAGAGTCGGCGAGCGGGGCTCTTTGGGGAAGTAAGTAGCGGCGACGGAGGAGTTTCTGACAGATGACCATTGCCGGGGGGTCGATCTGGCAGAGAACTTAAGCATCATCTCAAGAAAAGGCGATATCTCAGAACTGGAGTTTCAATTGCAGCTTGATGAAAGGGGGCGCTGGGAAGACGAGTCTTAAATAGTTGAGGGTGCGGGAGTGGGATGCCCAATGCGGCAATCAGATACGAAAATGCGGAAGTGCAATCCCTACGCGGGAGTGCGATTCCCCACGCGTGGGTGCGAAATGGATGCGAAACCCCCTGAAGTCTGGCGCCTGCGCCCGTCCTGCCAAGCACTGCTCATAGCCGCCAAAACCCCTAGCCAAAGCGACCGATTTTAATAAAAGGGTGATCTGTGATGGTGACAAACAGTAAGAGGCCCGTTTCAGGCAAACCAGCATTGGCTGATTGACTCATCGACTCACTGTGTTCGTGGCCCATTGTTTTCCCCTGTTGTGTCCAGATTCCCCCCGCCATTTTATCTGCCGCTCTTTGTTTCATTGTTCATTTTGGGCCATCTTTTCATATCATACTAGGGCACCTTTGAAAAACATATCGATCACTCTAATACCCCCTTTGGCGATCCCCATAGTTGCAGGTTCACCCATAGATATCTCGATATCAACGGCCCTCGGCGTCCAGATTTGGGTTTGAACCCCTGGCTTATCCCCGGCAATTCTCATGTTTCTAGACCCCTTTACAGAGATTCATCTTCTGGATTTGATTAGGCTCTGGAATTGATGGGCATCCCGAGTGGATGATGTTTTGAACTGGAATTGATGGTTTTGGCCTGTACTTTATGGCGATTTGATTGAATGGTGCGGATTTTTCAATAAAAGGCCAGCTGATTTAGACTTGTTTATGGAGGCCATTATCAAAGGGGGTGCCTATGCCAGAGGGCGGGCGGATTTGCAGCATATCAATTATGGCTCAGGAGGCGACGCGCTCAAGATTGCGGCGAAAATAAGGCGATTATGAAAACATGGCGGGCGCGTGCAGTGCGGGTTCTGATGCCGACATTTGTTCCCGACACGCCCCCGACTTGGCCAACAAGCTCGCTGAAGCTTCCTTGAAACCCCCTACACCAGGGATCGCAGCCACACCCATCGATATTAAGCCGCCCAATTCTCAACATCCCATAAACAAACAGAAAGCCTTACCAAAAGAAGAGGCTGCAACTATTGCAAAGACGAACTTATTGTTGAGCAACAACCCCCAGCCGAAGAACCTAGTCTTGAATACGTCTGCCCGACCAATCCCAAGAATCGTGAAGGCGTCAGCATTGTTTATCCAAAGAAATTGACTCTTGCACCAGTTGCATTCTGAACATTCCAATCTCTTGCTCTTCCCCAATGGAGGTTAAAAAGATCCTTAATAAAATCTCCGGGCAGCCGGAATCTTACAACCGCAAGGCCAACTATACGTTTGGGCGCACGCTCGGAGCAGGGTCATTCGGGATTGTTCGGTATGCCCGCAACGTTGAAACACGCCAAGACGTGGCGGTCAAGATCATCTTGAAGAAAGCCTTGAAAGGAAGAGAAGACATTGTGCAGCGCGAGTTGGAGTTATTGCAGGAGTTGAAGCACCCCCACATCGTGGGGTTTGTTGACTGGTTCGAGTCGCGGGAAAAGTTCTACATTGTTACACAGTTGGCCACCGGTGGCGAGTTGTTCGACCGCATTGTGCAACAGGGCAGGTTTACCGAGCACGATGCCTCGCAGGTGGTGGTGCAGATTCTCGACGCCATCAGCTACCTCCACAAGAAAGACATTGTGCACCGCGACATCAAGCCGGAGAACGTGTTATATCTCGACGAGACAAGCCTGTCGAAGATAGTGCTCGCGGACTTTGGAATCGCCAAGAAGTTGGAGGATCCCAACCAGAAGTTGATGTCCAGCGCAGGCTCTTTTGGATACGCGGCGCCCGAGGTCATTCTCGCCACAGGCCACGGCAAGCCCTGTGATATTTGGTCCCTAGGCGTGGTGACCTACACCATCCTCTGCGGGTATTCGCCGTTCCGGTCGGAGAACGCGACGGACTTCATCCATGAGGTCCGGCACAACAATGCGGTGATTTTCCACGCCGACTACTGGCGAGACGTGTCAAAGGATGCACGGCGGTTCATCATCAAGGCTTTACAGTATGACCCGGATAAACGGGCCTCCGCGGACCAGCTTCTCAACGACCCGTGGTTGGTGAGTGCGGCCTCCAAGCACCGCAGCGCCGACTTGTTGCCAAACTTGAAGCAGCACTTTGACGGCAAGAAGAAGTTCCGCCAGGTAATCGAAATGGTCAAGTTGCAGAACAAGATCCTGAAGTTGAAGGACATGCAGGACGACGGCGACGACGACCCCAGTGAGATTGACTTGTTTCGCGAGGGCGGCGGAGTGTATGAGCAGCAAGGGTCCGGGTCCGAAGATGGCGGCTCTTTTTCTAAGTGGAAGGACTTATCTAAGGCCTTGAATGATGTTGAGCGCGATGATGCCAAGGGCAAGACGTCTGCAGCTTCGGGGGCATTCCAGCAGCTCGTGCAGGCGGCCCGGGAGAATAAGCAGAGAGTGGCGGAGTACGATGAGCTGGCCAAATGAAAACACGGTCGTGGGGAGCATTTTGAGTAGCGCACGATGCGCGGGGCGCCCCTCCTTCGCCCTCCGTCCCAAGGCATTGAATCGCGGCGCCTTTCTCTCGAGTTGGAAATAAGGTGTCAGGGGTGCGAGCTGTTATGGGCTCGATGACTGGCGAGGATCTTGCTGTTCTCATAAACCGGAGAATTCCTTCACGATGAACCATTCCCGGGGGGGTGAAGTGTGTGTCTTGCGCGCCGATGCATTTGGCATGCGGTAAGTCTTCGCTGCATTTCGATGCATTTTGCTGCAACTCGCTGCAATTTCCCTGCTTTGTTTGGGTTCACTGCAAAATCCCTGCACGGCATTGTTTATGGCATCGAAAGCAAATGCACCCAGTTCCTCGGAATTCCTGGCGCCAGTGGCCCGCGCTCGCTTGTGGGAAAGCTCCAGGCTCAAAGAGAGCCGCTGGCTGAATTTGCAGACTCGCGTGCCTCATGCGAATCCTACCCACTGGCTGGATGAGCTTGTCTCGTTTGCCGGCACGACGCCAGCGCAGTGGAGCTGCATGTGGAAATGCATGGACGTGGCCGCGCACGACAGCGTGTGTGCATGTGCTACGATGTGGCTTGTGGCATGAACCACGCAGATTCCCACACATGGATGCACGTCATGTGATGGCACGAAAACCGCATTCGCGGTTGAGACAGCCTCCATCATGCCCTCCCAATCCGGCACTTGGCATAAACGTCTGCGGCCTTCTATTGGCTGTAAATTCGCTGGTTATAATTTTTGCTCGTTCCGTGATTAAAACACCCAACAAGCCCGGACTCGTGATTTATCTAACACTATGATGCCTGTGTATATCTGATACCAGAGTATATCTGATACCAGAGTATATCTGATACCGATTTTCGATGCCTAAATATTATGTCTTATGCCTGAATTTCTGTAGTCGCCGCATTTCCTGAAGCGGAGTCCAAAGGTGTTTTGGGCATGCAACACGTGCGCGGTGGGCGGTTTATATGCAGTACCGCGCCGTACACACCTCAGTTCCTCTGCCCGACACTTAACTACATTTGCACAGTTCGGCTCATATAATCTACACGATACGATCATCGTACACTTGATTAAGCGTTAGTATTCACGCTACTCTATATTCTGTTAGTGCCCGCACTATCTATAACCGTCACAATTAGTATCCGCTGGCCATGAGCATGTCATTGATGCCGGCCATCATGGGGTCACCCGTCAAATCAAAGGGCTTCTTGTCGTCATACACTGCCATCTCAGGCACATTGTCCGGGGCCATGTAGTTGTCAAGCACGCCCAAGTCCACTTGAGGATTGAAGTACAAGGACATTGAGTCGTCGAGCTCCAAGCCCAAAGTGCCACTATCCAGCGAAGGCTCAGTGGTCACAGTCATGGGCGATATATCGACCGCAGGGAAGTCATTGTCCAAAGCAAACGACGGAAGCTGGTAGCCGTCCTGGTTCATGGTCATGTGCGGAGCCACCTGGGCCACGGGGTATTGGGGCTGAGCGAGATCCAAGCAGAGGTCTGGTGGACTGGCCTCGAACCTGACTCCGGGCGAGGACGTTTCGTACCTGACTTCAGGCGAATTGTGGGAGGTTCCACTCTGGGCCAGGCTGCTTTCGTAGGCGGGGGCGCCCATCTCGTAGGAGGCGAAGTTGCTTGATGGGTTAACATCCAACGAGTAAGGCCCTGACAAGGGGTTGGACGATGGCATTGTAAACAGCGGGCGGAAGCCCACCAGGCTGTAAACCGCCGCCAAGTTGGGCTCGGACGTGGCCCGCGAGCCGAAGTCAAAGTCCTTATTGTCCGACATGTCAAGTGCAATCAGCACGTCGTCAAACAGCCCCACATCAAGTCTCTTGGGCTCAGGCTCCCCCTCGAATTGGGCGGCGCTGCGCTTCTTGCCAGCGGCAGACTCCACTCCACCCTTCTTGGAGCTCTTGGCCGAAGGTACATGCTTGGGGCGGGCGTCGGTGGGGTGACCACCAGCGGATGTGGGTATGCTGAGCTGCAGGGCCGAGGCAGGGACAGGTCTAGTCTGCTTTGGAGTAGCAGCAAGAACTGGCTTCTGCACGGCTCCGAACTCTTCTGGAAGAGGGCGGTCCTCGTGGTCACTCAAAGAGAGCGGCCTCAACGCCTCACTGCCAGACTCCTCCGAGCCAGCGGAGGCGGCCGGCTTGAACAGGGGCGACATCTGATCGCGCTCCTTCTCCAAGTACTCCCAGCACATGTCGCCATAGGTCTTCGGGGTGAGGCCAATGATGCTCTTGAAGACGCGGTGGAAGTGCCAAGCAGAAAGCTTGGACTTGGTAGCGAGTTCCTTGAAGCCGAGCACACCGCCGCGTCTCTTTCTGCCGGATTTTTTCTTGGATGCGGCTTCCTCCTTGGGGCTGCCGCCCAGCGACGTGGGCGAGTTGGCCGACAGCGGCTCGGAGAAGATTGAGTTCGCAGCGGCTAGAGCGAGGTGGCGACAGGCCAAGTCTATGAGGCGGTAGTGCTCCGAGTCGTTTTTGGTCATGGAGTAGGCCACGGCCTTGGTGTTCTTGGAGTAAGCGTTCGATGGCAACGACAGGCGACGCTGGTCGTGGCCAATGATGTTTTCCTTGATTGTTTCTTGCACCTTGTCCTCGTCGTCGTCGAGGAGGGGATGAACAAAGCCAATAGAGGCGTTAATGGCCTTGACTGTTTTCAACAAGAGGTTGACGTTGATGGAAGGAGCCTGTGCGGGATTGCACAGGTCACACAGAGTGTAGCCCAAGCGCACGGCGTCGGCGGCCAGGTCGACGAACTTGATTTCGGACCTCAATTCGGTGATGGGGTGGGCGTCACAGTCGGGGCGGCAGAACCTGGTATCGATTTTGTTGCACACCACGAACGACCCTGTGGCGAAAGGGTCTGAGAACTGGTATGCTCTCCACTTGCTGGCTTCGGTTGAGTATACCATTGGAAAGGGAGGGTGTGTGTGTGTGGAATAAGGGGCTGCGACAGAATATGGGGGGCGAATTGAGACATATTTATATGGCAATGTAGCCACAGGTAAGATCAGAATGACCCGGTGCTGCGTCACATGGGTTACGAGGCATGGCCACCCGCTGCACACGCACCTCGCAATGCATATTGGCGTGCGTGCATGCGTGTTTTCATGTAAGCATTTTCCCACGCATTCACCCTTGCCGCGAGACTTGTCCGCTTGTAGGAATGACTGAGAGAGCGGATTTGCGGATACGTGCAGGCAACTTGGCCACCTCCGCACAGAATCAGCCGCCTTGCATGCTGGGAAAACCACTCGTTTCATTCCATCACATGCATGCGCATAAGCTCACAGTGCATATTTCTGGCCCGGTCGAGAACCCCATTCTTCCTACTAGCCACTTCGTGGCAAGTGCCCCTTGGCAGTATCTCCTCACCCTCGAGTTTTTTTCCCATACTCGTTTCCCATAATCTGCTTCATTTACGAATTCACCCCTGCTCGTAAAACCAAAACCCCGAGAAGCAACCATGGAAGCCCAGAAGCGCTTCGGCAAGTGGAGCCGGCTCTGAGACACCGGGCGAAGTATACGTCACCCGCATGCAGACGTATGATGCAATGCATTCCACGTCGTTTTACGCGAGCGCGGTCATGGTATCTAGCCACGGAGGCCCTGGTGCGGAGTAAAAAACGACTCCCGGTGCTGGGGTCAAGCGCCATGCCACATGAAGGGGGGGGTAGGCCCGCATCGGGTGCTTTTCATGGTTTCGGATAATCCGTTTACCCACGGCACTTGCCGAGACTACCGGGGTGGATACTTGGCTGCGCTTTGCATTGTCCCAGATGATGTAATATGAGGCTAGTGCAAAGTGACGTCATGGAAAACGCCTGGTACAGGGAAGACTGCGCACAATTATGCATTCGAGACATGCGTCTGCATTTACCACTCTGGGATATGCCGCGTCACCTCACATCCGGGGCTCGAGCCACGGGGTTTTCTCCCCGGGTCGGCCTAACGGGCCACGGGGCGGATATAACTAGCCCTAGATCTGCGTCCTGGCATGTTCCTGCCAACCCTCGAATATTCTTTTTTGTCCGTGTGCAGGTACCCGAGGCCTCGGCTTCAAGAGCCCACCAGCCACATCTGGCGCAAGTCTCAACTTTGAACCGCCACAGGTGGCGAATGGCGCTCGCGGCCATATACGAAGAGGGAGGGGAGAACCGTGGCTAGTGCGCTCCAGAGCGGGCGTTTAAATATTCACGCCAGGCATGTACCAGAAATGAGGCGTCGCATGCAGACAAAGTGCAGGCACACAGAATGTGCCACGCTGCTGTGCCACGTGCTGCGGACGGTGCGATATGGCGCCATGTTGTGTTTGTGCATGGGGTTGCAATTAGGGGTTAGCCAGTTTGGGTTTGGTGTTTCTCTACTGTATCAATGATGCCACAGAGGTGTTTCAGTGGTGGTTCAGTAGTGTTTCAGTAGTGTTTCAGTAGTGTTTCAGTCGTGTTTCAGTAGTGTCTCAGTAGTGTCTCAGTGATGTTTCACTACGTTAACGACATCGCCACCTGCACTGCGTCGCCACGTTCATATCATCGCTACGTTCACAGTATCGCTCATCTCAGCACCTCGCTGGCTTTCACTGGTAGGTCCCAAGTCCTGTCCCAGCCTTACTGGGGTGGTTGCCATTTTTGGCAACTCCGGTTTTCCGAGGTGGAACATCCCGGTTCCGAGCTTCCCTTTGCGTCATGACACAAGCCCGGAGATCATGTGGCGCTTGTTCGGCGGTAAGTGACAGCAGTACCAGTGCCCCGAGTTTCCATGCTTCGTCATGTCGCTTGCACGATCCTACGTCATGTCAAGGCCGGCGTGGACCTGCAATCATATTCCATGTCCTGCGATAGCCTGCGAAGATCTGCGATTTGCAAGCATCGGTGATGAGACGGCATGCCACCACAGTACTGTAATGGGCAGCCGCCTCATGCGACAGGCAGGAGCGCTTTGCCCACGCACGGTTAAGAAGTAAATCCCGGGTGCAGTGAGCCGGCCGCCCGCAAATTCAGAACCCGCATGGCCAACCCTCGGCACTGCGACTTGCCGCATAGCCATTCTCTTTATCATCAGACGGTGGCAGCGGGGGCTAGCTCGAGCAGTTTTCTCAAGCATGTCTCCTTATTCTACCCAACATGGGAAATTTCCAAGGTACGCTGCTTCTATAAAAAGCATATTACGTCGCTAGGCAGGCTTGTGTGCAGAGCGACATCACTCGCCCCGAGTGCTCGGCCCCCGCAGCTTCCGTGTAAAGGCCCGCGCCACATGTGGCCAATCAATCTTTTCGAGGAATGCAGGAGCGCAAAATATGCATGCACACGAAGATATATGTTGGGACGCGACTTTGGGAACGATCGCCCAGTCTAGATTCCGTCAGCTCGGTATGCACACACGGGCCGAAAACACTTCCGAGGTGGTGGAATAAAGATAGGGTCCCCATGGCCACCTCAGATGGGGGTTATGTAAGCATACGTATGGCCACGTAAGACGATTTTCGCCTACAGAAAACCCAGAAGACGGGCGTGGATTCAGCAGCATTCGCCACATGTATCTGCGCACTTGATCCGCGAGATGTGATAGAAAAAGAAAGCTGTGCCTAACGTATCGTATGCAAGCACGCACGACGGTCATTGTGCCCTCGACTACCGAGCTGCGGGCATGTGCCCGCATACACTCCATGTGTCTCACGGTAGTGCACAGGAACCTCCCTCGTGCTGGCGTCATAGCAATATACCACCGTCCTCAGGCCGGCTTTCCCTAACCTATCGCGTAGTTAATTTGGGCTTTATTGGTGTCAAAATATTCTCAAGGTAAATGTGACTTCCGCGGATGGGGCTCAAAACCCTAGGATCTGCGCTTCCATCGAGCTATGAGCAAGTGTAGTTACGTCCCTGAGACACCGGCGGGCATATGCAAACTTATACGCGGTGTGCAGTGTGGCAAGGTCACGCCTGCATGCGTCGTGACGGGCGTGAAAGCCAAGTGGGACATTCGACCCGGGGATATTTTACGAGAATGCCGGCCCAGTACCTTCTCTTTATTGGTATCTAACAATTGTCCGGGAAAAATTGATTTCCCGGTTTGGGGTCGAAATAGAGTTAGCTCCCACCGGTGGCGGTCCTTACGGTCGCCAAGAACCACTCGGCCACAAGAGCATCATCCCATTCCGAGTTTATGCCGGCGCTGCGTTGCGTCTGCACGTGGAGCAAATTTTTTCTTACGGGGGCACCTTGAGGCGGAACTACCCGAGAGAGTAAAATTCCGTATTTCGGAACCCTCGATGTGAGCATGGCTCCTGGCGCACGGATCTTATCTTACAGCGACCCACAGATACTCGCCCCTCACCAAAACCTACATTCATTTTCGAGGCGCCTTGACGTGGCAAATGAGGGATGCGCCTCTTGTCTGCCACTACCGCTATTTTTGCGTCGCCACCCCCGGCGTCTCCCATTCACGGTTTCCCCACCCCGGTTTCCTCTACCCTTGGATTGCCCACCCTCGTCTTCTCCAACCCCGGATCGCCTACCCCGCGACTTACCTTGTAAGTGTCGTCCCTCCACCTCTGTATCCCCTTTCCATGCGTAGTGCCACCCGTCGGTGCCTGCTTCTTTTACGTTTCAAAGCCGGCTCTACGCTTGTTAGCCTACTGAGTTGATTCTGTTGTTTCACGTCGGTTCCATGTGCTTGTAACCTGCCATTTTTGGTGCATATCCGTTAAAACCGACTTTCTTTCCCTCGTGCACGTATCGGGCCGACGGGTGGCGTGTTTTGTTTCACTCAGTTTCACTGCACGCAATTTCACCGCCGGTGCTTCTCTGCTTCATGTATCTGTACTCGTATGTCAATTCTGCACCCGGAATCTCGTGGAACCGAGTTTCTCTCCTTGAAGCATCTACTCGGGTAGCCGTTAAATGTAACATTGACGTTGCACGCTCAATTCCGGCGCCGATTACCCGTTTGCGAAATTATCTGCTGATATGGCTCCGGGGTCGCGCCTTTAATGTCTCGGTCGAAATGGGGTCATGGGTCAATTCATCCTGGCCTGTACCCAACTACAAGGAAAGCCGGACCAGTGACACCCAGAAAAGCCCCCTCGGATCCACCCCTCCGATCGACCCCTCGGAGCCTTTCCTCGTAACCCCTGAATCCAGGTGTGGAGTCACGCGTGTCTCACAAGTAACCACGCCTTGCGTCGCATTCGCATTGTCTCAGCTCAAAACCAGGTGATTTATCAGCCAACGCACCATAGCGGGGTCGCCAGCGGAAACTTCTTGGCTCGCGTAATTTGACTTTTGACGCATCCTTCTGCTTGGTCACCCCGGGGTGCGCATAAGCCTGACACCGGGAGACTTGGCCGAGATGAATAAGTCGGGTGGCTTTGCCGGGATAGAACGCCCGAGGCAGACTGTGGGGGTGGATTGGCCGAGGAGCAGTGTTGCTCCGCAATTGGCGCTTGAAGCATCCCGGAAAAACCCCTACACCGGGCGTATGCTCATGGGGTTCCTGGCCATGCGCCACCGGTTCGAATCTTGTCCCGAAACCCGTACCCCGCGATCTCGTGCGCCACTCCACCCTCATACGCCACTACCTCTCATGCGCCACTACCACCAGCTACTCTTACTGCGCCTGGAACTTGCAACTATTTGAGCCCCAAGTGTGCGCCAACGCGCGTCACTTCATGCACCCGTAGCTATCGGACTCTCACGGACTTCCGGCCAGCACGCCCTCTTTGAGGCTTCCGTCTACACACCGGTACTCCGGCCTACTGCGCCTTGGGCGTTTCTTGGTTCTTCTTGGAAATACTTCGATGAGCACCCTCCGTTCTTTCTATGCACTCCTCTCCCCCTCCCCCTTCCCCTCTATTGTTGCGCCCTTATTTTCTTCCGTGTCGCCGCCCTATTCCCTCCTTTTGCCACCCTTTTTTGACCACCCTTTCGACGCCTTTTCTTTCCGTCACCATATCTGGATACAATCTTATTCCAATTCCATCTTTTGCAATGCCGTTGATTTCTTCCACTTCCATATTTTCCTGTCCTTAATTTGTGGCAAATAAGGGGCACTATGGCTGGCGCCAAACGGTGGTGCCCCTAGCGTGCTCGTAACCACAAATGATGGGGTGCTCGCAACCTCAAACGATCGGATGCTCGCAACCCCCAACGATCGGACAAACGATCAGATCTTCCCGACCAGAAACGACCTGGAGTTCTGATAAAACCCGAGCCCAAATTCAGGCAGACTCGACTCGCCCCGGCCGTTGCGCTCCTTAGCTCAAAGCGTCCTATGTGATACTGCAGCCAGTTGGGGCCAGTGCCAGGGGGCCTTGTGTCATGTGACGGGGGACTCACGTTGGAACTGTCACGTGGCCAGCGGTTGACCCGCGCGGCCCCACCTCAGTGAGCCCTACATGTCCTCGTCTGATCATTTTGCGGGGCTCAGGCATCTCTTCGAGATTCCCACGTTTGGGTCCCTTGGCATTGACTCCAAAAAGTTTGGCAAAGATGCCCAGTGCATCTACTGGTGCGGAAATTCCCTCGGGCTTCTACCCAAGGCCACCCGCCGGCACGTCAATGCCGAGTTGGATGCCTGGGCCCAGCGCGGAGTGGAGGCCCACTTCAACCATCCAGACAAGTCCAGAACAATGTGGATGGATATTGATCTCCCCCTCCTCCAGCTCTTGGCCCCCGTGGTCGGCGCCAACATCCGCGAGGTGGCGGCCATGGGCTCTCTCACCGCCAACTTGAATGCTTTGCTCATCTCCTTCTACAAGCCTCAAGGCACCAGAACCAAGATCTTGTTCGAAAAGCACGCGTTTCCTTCAGATTATTACGCCTTTCTTAACATGGTGCAGCTCCATGGCTACGACCAGTTGCATTTGATCCAGGTGGACGTGCCCCCAGGCGAAACATATGTGCCTACGCAATCAATCCTCCTGACCATCGACCAATATAAAGATGAAATCGCCCTCGTGTGTTTGCCAGGCATCCAGTTTTACACCGGCCAGCTCTTTGACATCGAGGCCATCACAACCTATGCCCAGTCCCACGGAATCGTCGTGGGCTGGGACTTGGCGCATGCAGTGGGCAATGTGCCTTTGCACTTGCACGACTGGAAGGTCGATTTTGCAGTGTGGTGCTCCTACAAATACCTCAACGCCGGTCCTGGTGCCATTGGCGGCATCTTCGTCCATGAGACTCACACCAGGCACAACTCCAAATCCGCCTACACCCCCAGGTTGGCCGGCTGGTGGGGCAACAACCCGGCAGACCGCTTCAAGATGTTGGAGGTGTTCGATCCCATCGATTCGGCGCTTTCCTACCGGCAGTCTAACCCGAGCGTGCTCGACTGTGTGGCTTTGCACAGCTCCTTGCTGGTCCTTAAACAGGCCGGCGGCTTGGAGCCCCTTCGGAAGCAGAGCTTGGCCCTCACAGGGTTCTTGGAAAGCTGCTTGAAGAAATCCCGCTTCTACCTCGCAAAAACTGCAAGCGCTTCGACGTTTGGTTTCAAGATCCTTACGCCCGACACCCCGGCCGAAAGAGGTTGTCAGATTTCCGTGTTGTTCCAGCCTCATCCCTTGTCTTCGGAAAACGTCATGGAGCTGGTGAACCAGTATTTACATGCCCATGGCATTATTTGTGACGAGCGCAGGCCTGATGTCATACGCTTGGCCCCTGTTCCTCTCTACAATACCCTTGACGAGGTTCGTATAGTGTGCGAGAGAATCGATGAGGCTTTGGCTGCAATGGGTTAGCGGTCCCAACTAGCGCTTATTATTATCAACTATTGAGTGCAGTCTTAATTGTCGTTTATTGACTAACCTTTGTTTGGTATTGCAGTCTGAACTATCGTTTATTGCGTACTAGCAGGCGTATACATATCGCTCGTTGCTTACCACTTACAAAGTAGAAGCGGTTCTGAAGTTTTTGCCGGCGAAGACAGCCTTGTCACCCAACTCCTCCTCGATTCTCAAGATTTGGTTGAGCTTGGCCAATCTCTCGGATCTGGCGGGAGCACCGGTCTTGATTTGGCCGGCTCTCAAACCAACAGTCAAGTCAGCAATGAAAGTGTCCTCGGTCTCACCGGATCTGTGAGAGACCATGACACCCCAGCCAGCAGAGTAAGAGTCCTTAGCAGCTTGAATGGACTCGGTCAAAGAACCGATTTGGTTGACCTTCAACAACAAAGCGTTGGCGGCCTTCTTCTCGATGGCGGTCTTGATTCTCAATGGGTTGGTGACCGTCAAGTCGTCTCCAACAATTTGGATCTTGTCAGAGACCTTGGTGAAGAAGTGGGACCAGGATTCCCAGTCATCCTCAGCGAATGGGTCCTCAATGGAAACGATTGGGTACTCCTTGATCAACTCCTCGTACAAAGAGGCCAATTGCTCACCGGACAACCACTTAGACTTGTCGGAGTCTGGGTTCTTGAAGTCCAAGTCGTACTTGCCGTCCTTGTAGAATTCAGACGAAGCAACGTCCAAGGCGATACCGATCTTTCCAGTGTAGCCAGCCTTCTCGATGGCGTCGACAATCAAGTCCAAAGCCTCTCTTGGAGACCCAATGTCTGGGGCAACACCTCCCTCGTCACCGACGTTACCGGCAGATTGGCCGTATTTCTTCTTGGTCAAGGTCTTCAAGTTGTGGTAAACCTCGGATCCCTGTCTCAAGGCCTCGGAGAAGGTGGAAGCACCATTTGGCACAATCATGAACTCCTGGAAGGCCAAAGCTCCGCCGGCGTGGGAACCACCGTTCAACACATTCTGGAAAGGAACTGGGAGAACAAATGGAGATTGCTTAGATCCGGAAATGTCAGCCAAGTGCTTGTACAATGGCACGTTCTTCTCGGCAGCTCCAGCCTTGGCTGCAGCCAAAGAAACTCCCAAGATGGAATTAGCTCCCAACTTGGACTTGTTTGGAGTACCGTCCAAGGAGTTCAAGAACTCGTCCACCTTAGCCTGGTTGGTCACGTCAATGTTGGCCTTGACGAAAGCTGGAGCAATCACGTCATTAACATTGGCAACAGCTTTAGTGACACCCTTGCCCAACCACTTGGACTTGTCCCCATCTCTCAATTCCAAAGCCTCGTGGATACCGGTGGAAGCACCGGATGGGACGATAGATCTGAACAATCCCTTGTCAGTGGTAAGGTCGACCTCGACGGTTGGGTTACCTCTGGAGTCGTAGACAGTACGAGCGTGGATTTTAGTGACGGCCATTTTCAATTGTGATTAATGATGGGAAAAATTTAGGTGAAGGTTGGTGCGGATTCAGGTTAATTTATATCTGAGAGCGTGGACCACACATGCCCGCTGTCATGCGACCACAAAAAAAAGTAACACGGAACGTCACATTGCATTGTTGCATACGGTAAGGCATGAGTCATCCGGGGACAAGTCATACGTACGCCTGCAGCTTCGAGTAAGCTTTGTGCCTCTGAGTTACACCGGTCCGGCCTTAATACGAGGGTACATGTTAACTGATACGAGGTGTGGCTGCGTGAGATTCGGCAGTCGGACTTTTTATGCGCATACGGTGCCTGCCCAAGGAAAAGTGGATTCGATAGAAGTTTGAGGAACTCCGGCTGAGCGCATTCGCCTTCGCACGACCTATTTTATCTGATGCCCGTCACAGCTCAATCGACCCGGCGTACGCTCCCCCCGGACACAATATTAATTGTTAGTATGGCAAATTGAGCATCACTCTGTGTAGCATGGTTGCTACAATTCCCGGGGCCCTACTAATGGTCGGTATGGCGTATATGGCGCCACCTCGGAAAACCTGCGAGCTGGCGCAACCTCGCTTAACGCATTGTGGACTCGTGTTCCCATAAGGTAGCCTCGGTTTTGAGTGCCTCGAGCCCGGCCCAAGTACCTTTGCAGCCCACATGTTGTACATAATGTAAACATGTAATGTATACCCCTTGTTTCATACTGTTTCGGAGCACTGTCCCTGAGTATAAAAAGGCCGCCAGCCCTCTTCGTTTTGCTGCCCCCTTTTTTGCCTTTGAGTGGCGCTGCATCAGTTTGCAACCGAGATGCATTTCAAGGATTTCAGCCCGATACAAATTTAACGCAAATGAATCGGCTTTCGTCCAATTTAGACTTCACGGTAGCTGGACGCTATTGCACGCCTTTCTTTAAAACACCAGTTGACCTTTGTGGTGGTGCACAGGTGCGTCGGGTGATAATCGCGTGCCAGATCCACATCCACATCCATCCCAGTACCCTTATGAGCAAAAAAAGTCCCTCGATCGACCAATATACCAAACTCAAAAATGATCTCACGCGGCAGATTTTGAAGAAAAATGAAATAGATACCAAGCTTCTGGAACTCGAGGATCAAATCTACGAAAAGGAGCTAGAGTACTTCAACGAAAGCACTTATGGAAACATTGTCAAGGGTTTCGACAATTTCGCTAAAATTTCCTCAGGTGGCTCCAGCAAACGCAAGCTCATATACAATGACGAAGACCATATTTTCAGCATGTCCTCTGGCACACATGTCAAGACGCTTATGAAAAAACAAGGCTTAGCCTCAGGGGTACCAGATCTCGATGATTACGAAGACTCGGTGGAGCCGGTAGCCGCTACAGGAAAAGAGCCCAACGGGGGAACTCCGGGGAGAAGAAAGAAGGTTTAGGTCCATGGAACCCTTTGCTTATTTAGCAGATGAATATGAGTTATGCATTTGATATTTACAAGCCATGGCAGCCCCGCGGCTAGCATGATGACGGGGCGTCTCAAATCCAAGCACGCCAACGTTCCAGTTGCTCAAACTTTTCCAAGCCCTCATGCCGTCACAATCGTTGCAATTACCAGGGTTAGCCGGATTTTCTCTGACGACTGGATGAGTATGAATAGCGAGCTCTTGAATTCAATCTTTGTTGAAATCAATATCAGTTTCTCCTGGAGAATGCACTTCCAGAAAGCCGGCCCCGGAGTCCAAGGAGACAGGTTAAAAAAGGAGCGTTTGTCACAGCACGCGGACTTGTTTTCATGAAACCTGATTCGAGAGAGTGGATCCAGAGAACCCAACGATGCCTAGGTTTTCTTATAGTTGTACACCCAAGGTTTGGTTGCCGGAAAATCGGTAGGCACGCGCAACTCCAAAGGGAAGCGCTTAGTTTCCTTTGCATTGGCAGCTTCATACAACTCGGGACTGAGGGTCTTTAACTCGGTCATGGCGTCACGCATACTGTTATACTGCAATCTCAACTGATCGTTTTGTTTCTGCTCGGCCTTCCTCAGGAAAACCTTCCATGCGTTTGTGATTGTCTTATGCTTGATCAAGTCTTCGGGGGAAAGCTTCAAAAGCTTGGGCTGCTTTCGCGAGGCGGAAAGCGCCGAGAGCTGGTTCACTACTCTCTGTGTGGCTGCATTGACGGCGGTGTCTTTCTTGCCCCGCACAAAGGTTTTCGAGATGTGGACAAGTCTGGTCGGGGTGGTACTCATTGGCGGTGGTGGAGACATGAGAAGAAGAAAATTTCGGCCCCAGGCGTGCGTCACGTGATGCACACTCTCGTGTTTCGAATGGCGTATGCAGGCGCACGTGCCGAAGCACGTTGCCTCCCGCAAGTGTCTCTCCACAGTTGCTGTGGCTATCCCACAGCAGCCACAGGTTGAAGTCTTTTGCCAATGCATCCCAGCCACACAAGCAACAATCCCGAGGGGTTTGAAACCTCCGAACCTCCTTCTTATGAGCAACTGCAAGAGAACCAGCAAAACCAAGGGACTCTGGATCAGCCCCCAGCTTTCTCGTCTTACTCGGACTATGATCAAGGGTCCAGGTATAGCAATCTCGGTCCCAATGAATATCCAGAGGAGAAGAAGTCTGATTCTTTCAGCGACAACACGCCCAGTTGGAGTCAAGCCGGTGCACCAATGAATCCTCAAAATGGAAGTGACGGTGGCTACGAGCAAAGCAGCAATGGCATTCCACCCGGAATGTACTCTGTTCCTCCCCAAAAAGCCAATATTGCTTACGACACCCAAGGCTCATTCACGCGGCCTGGGTATAAGGAATTTCTTGAGCACGACCGGCAGCGGGTGGCACAGGGCGATGTGCCGCAGCCCCGGTCTGCTTTCGGTCGCAAAGGTGCACCCTTGGCCCCAAGCAAGCAAGGGTCGGGTGGTGGATTTCCGGGGGGGCCTGGTGCCACCTACTACAGCTCGTCAAATTAAAAGCAACCATTTTTTGTGGTGGAACAAAGGGTTAAATAAGAGGTGAAGGGCCTAGAGCATTCAGAAGGCAGACGAGCCTATTGAACAAGAAGCGATCGGGCGGCGAACCCAACAATGACCATGGTTGATTCATTCAGCCAAAGGCCCTAGGTGAGTTTATTGTTTCTCGTAAATTAAATCAGTGAGCTATTTAGCTCCAGTAGGAGTGGTGGCTGGGACAGGTCCAGCTATGTCGCAATCACACTCCTCAAGCACATTCCCTCACCATCCACGGAGCATCACAATCGGTATAGAATGTCGAATTCGGCAAGCAAGCTGCCCAGTCAGCATTGAATACACGCATTAAACTTGACAGTATAGTTTGAATAGAGCCAGCAAGACGCTGAGGTCAGCTTCAGCAGAGGAGTCCCGCTAAGCAACTGCCTAGAGTAGCCACTTGAAGCTATGTCAATCAGCGGGTACACCGATCAGAGCTCCAATGGCTAGCACTGGCTCACAGTGACAAGCACTGGCTCATACTGACTGACACTGGCTGACACTGGCTGACACTGGCTCATTCTGACTCTCACTGGCTGACACTGGCTCACACTGGCTGACACGGGCTGACGCCGGAACTGGTCGTCCCATGACTATAACGCCCGGTTGGCAAGAAGTCTTATTATAATCCCATTTCAGCCTGTAACGCCCGAAGGGCCTCCTCATCCTCATCGTCCTCCGTAGAAGCCTGAGGCTTGGTCTTGGAAACGGCAGGAAAGTCCGGCAACTCAGCATGTTGGAGCGGCCGCAGCGGCTGGTTTTGGGCCTCGCGGTGGGCCTTGTTCTCCCCCTCCTCCTCCTGCAACGCGGCCAACTCCTCGTCCAACTCGTCTTCATCCACATACTCCGCTCCCACCGGCCTGGATATGGCCTCGGAGATCTCGTCGGCCAACTCCACCTGCTCGCGGATGTCATCCATGGTGTTCTCCACCTTGTCCACGTCGTACTCACCGTGGATCTGCTTCATGGCCGACGCACCCTGCTTCATGGCCTTCATGGTCTCCAAATTCAAGTTGGCGCTCTCGATGGCCGTCAACTGGGTCTCCAAGGAGTCAATCTGGTTCTCGATCTTCAACAAGTTGGCCTCGTAGCCCTTCTTGCGCTTCAATGCGTTCTTGGCCAACGCTTTGTTGCTGGAGATGTGCTTGCGGGCTAGGGCGTCCTGGTCATTGATCTGCAGTTCTAGGTGGGCGTGTTTCTTGTTGAGCATCAGAATGTGCTCTCTCAACTCGACAATCGCCTTTTTGGGCAACTCCTTTTTTTGCTGCTTGTTGCCGCCGAAAACATAGCTCCACATGGCGGTGTATGGCCCTGAGGGCGGTGTGGTGATAAGGATTTTGTCCTCGCATGAATGGGCTGCGCACGCCCACGCCGGGCGGGCGCCTACGCTAGTCTGCCTGCTTTAATATGGTGTTGCTGAAATATAAGTCCCTGCTGCCTTGCCATACTAGCAACCTTTGGTCCCGTGAATCCCGCCGCTGCATCACATCCTTCATGTGCCCACCTTGCACCTGTGGTTTGACGGGCTGCTGAAGCTGCGGCCTGGCCACGGGCTGGCCAAGTACATCTATAAGTCCCAATCAATAATTGGCCTCCACTCGAACGCTTCTGACGACCGCTTCGTCTGCGGCCTGACCGACTGATGGCCGGACCGCCACTTGCGCGATCACTTGCGGTGTTCATTAGCTCACGACCACCCAAAGGAAAAAAAAGGCAAGCAACACGCCGAAGATCTTCAAGTACAACCAGCGGTTGTTCAGGATATTCGTGTAGTACTTCAACAACTCTCTTTGTGCGCCCATGATGTTCATGTCAATGTCTTCCACATTCTGGTCAATGCGCTGGATGGTTTCGCCCTGCTCCGTGACCATGGTGGCCAATTGCTGGAATAAGTTGCCCACCTCATTAATGGTGGCCTCGATTGTCTCCACGGCGCTACTTCTTTGCGTAAGATACTCGCTGGTCTGCTCTTCCATCAACAAAAGCTGTTTTGTCTGGTCCGGTATCGAAAGCAACTCCGCGTCGTTGGAGGTGGCGGGCGCGTCCGGGAGAAGATACGGATTCTCGTTCAAGTTCATCAACAGGCTACTCCCGCCATTATCTCCCGCGTCGCTGAAGTTGTTGGACCGGTTGGCGGTGGACGATAAGAACTTCTCCTTTCGGGATTTATTGACAAGCTCATTCTTCTGCCGTAACTCTAGCACGATTTTGAACTCGCCGCTGACGTTCTTCATCTTGGAATTCAAGAGGTTCAATACGTTCTTGGAGTTTTGCCCGATCTGCAGGTTGACGGGCATGCTGGGGTCTCCCTTAACGTACCGCTGCAAGTTCTGAAGGCTCTGTTCGATCTTGAAAATGTCTTGTTTGATCACGTACGTCAACTCGCCGATTTCCACCGGCCGGTCGTCAAAAAGGGGCTTTTTCTTGGCGAGAAGCGCTAGTTTGGATAATAGCTCCGTGGTATGGGAGATATCCTTGGCAATGATGCTGGCCTGCTGGGAGAACTTGGACTTCTTGACTGGCGCAGAGGCACTCGGAGGAGCGGCATTATTCTGGTGGTTGATTTTGTCAAACGTGGAAACACACTGCTGGAACTCGAACGTCCGGTTCTGGATGGACATGTTGGAAGAGGCTGGCTGACGGCAGGGATAGTGGGAGGCCGGGTTTGGTGCAAGCAGAGACGCCGCGCAGAAGTTACGGTTTCGTTGGGGTGAATGAGAGGGCGTGGGTGCCTGAACGGGGTAAGAACGGGGGGAGGAGGTGCGGATGGGTGAACGGTAAGGCACTCAGTCGTGGATGTTGGCAGCTTTAGGATATGGACAAGTTTTCGGGCTTACCGCGGGCCTTTGTGCAGGAGGCTGCTTGTGGCGTGCAGGTGGGTGCTATGGGCCTGGTTTGTAGGCGGCGTGCTTCGTGGGCTGACGAGGTATACTTATGCAGCTTCGTGGGTGTTTGCCCTCGGCAGGGACTGAGGATGGCCTCGGATGGGGATGTTCGGCAAGACACTACGAGGGAGCACGCGGGGCTCCGAGCACGAGTTGCCAGACGCGGCAATTTGGCGGCCCACCCCGAGCGAACGCTAGACCATCCGTCCAACCGTCCGTTCGTCGGTCCGTTTGTCCTTCCGTCCACCCTTTCTGCACCCATCCTTTCTCCACCCTTTTCAAGCCCTTCCCCTCTGTCCCAACCCTATACACATACTTCTCACCACTCGCCAGCGCCTGGCAGGACAAACTGCCGATCACGTGACGCGGCGTCTGGGAGAGAGCCAATCCTCGTACTTCGCCGATCAGTGATGAACAATCTGCTTTTCAGGACGGATACTGTGGTGAAGAGGTCTTGACTTTTTGATCGCATTCCATGTGTTCTCATATTCTGCAGCAAGACGTCCAGAATCGGCACAAGTGGATACAGAAAACCGAAGATAAAAATAGAATACACGGAAAAGTCGTCTTGGAAACAGGCTGATGTGGTTGCATCACGAACGAGCCTAGAACTGATCGGGCTCGAGTCGGAAGTATCCCAGCGAAGGCACTGTGACGGTGAAGGTGGAGGCCAAGACCAGGAACGCGCATATTAACGTGATGCGCTTAGCCAAATGGATCCACACGGCGTTGGCTCTCAGAAGGTGAGGGACGGGCCAAAGGACAACAGCAATTGAGAAGAACCAATTGGAAAGAATCTTTGACAAGAATCGTTGACAATATCATTGACAATAAATCAATATACGATAGACCAATGGACGTGAGTATCCATGGGTGCAGGTGCTCACCAGATAAAAGGCCGCCTGCCAAGATTACCAAGGAAACCTTGGCTAGTGTGCGGGGCCAGGTGTTTGGGGTTGGATGCAGATGCAAAATCTCTACAGTGATGATCGTGCGAGTACACAGGAGTGGGAAGTGTAGGGTAGTGGTGTGGTGTAGGGTGGCGGGGTAGAAAACCTGCATATAGTGCTCTGATGGCTGTACTGGTGCAGAAAAGCCACCCTGACTTACGTGTGCTCACTGGTCGTACTTCGGTCAGAGATCCAGAGATAGACTTGGACAGGCGACTTTGCTAGCACCGCAAAAGTATATGCAGACGCCGGAAGTATATGCAGGACGGTTGGACCAGCAGTGCAAGTGGAGGCCGACCCCGAGCCATCGGCCATGGCTTTGGGATTTAGGAAAGAAGGGAGGGAGGCAGCCGCCACTCCCATCCCAGCAGGCATGGTCCAGGTCGAGCAGAGGTCGCCGCGCCCGCAACCTCTACCTGGCGCAGTTTCAAGTTCGTCTCGTCCCGGCACCGTCTGAATCGCGAGTTTACTTTCCGCCCAAAACAGAAATACGTGTGTGCGCGCACCGGCATGGGCGCTCAGAAAACAAACATTTCGTTGTGAGGTGCTTGCGTACTCCTTTATACCCGATCAATCTTTTCAAGCATGAGAGAAATTGTATGTTGTTCATGTTTCCGGCCGCGTGCTCACGCTCGTCCGTTTGCCCCGGGTATTGCTGCATTGTTAGTCTCCACATGCCCGTCCTATAAGAAACAATGATAGATCAGCGCCAATATACAAATCTCGCCAGCCGGCCTCATTTCCATCCTGGTCCAAGAAAACAACCTTTGCCGCCTGGTCATCCCCTCCTGAAGCGTCTTAATCACCTGCCCTGTCAACTCGTGTCCCACACCAGAGCAAAATACCCCCTAGTCCTGCAGGGATCTATTCATGCGTGCCTGATTCGGCCTCAATTCCTCGCATGACTAGATCCCGCCTTCATCTCATCCTTCACCATGTGTTGCGGGATGCGCTTTGTGTTCGGCTTTTGAACAGTCTTCCTATTTCCTATTGGTACTGGGTTGATATCGAAGACTAGCATTGTTCTAGTTTAAGTGCCATCCGGCTGTCTGATCCAAGACTCTATCCCAAACGTGGCCAGAACCGACTCTTTCACAAACCCTCCCTCTTATGCATTTTTGCAGCGGGCTCGATCCATGCTCTGTACTAACATCTAGATTCATTTGTCCACCGGCCAGTGTGGTAACCAGATCGGTGCAGCCTTTTGGGAAACCATCTGCGGAGAACATGGCTTGGACAGTAGTGGAGTGTTTCACGGCGATGAAGGCATCCAAAAGGCCAAGTTGGACGTCTATTTCAACGAGGCGTCCTCAGGAAAGTACGTTCCCCGTGCAGTCCTTGTGGACTTGGAGCCCGGTACCATCGACTCCGTCAAGTCCTCCAAAATCGGCAACTTGTTTCGCCCCGACAATTACATTTTCGGCCAGTCCTCGGCAGGTAACGTGTGGGCCAAGGGTCACTACACCGAGGGCGCTGAGTTGGTTGACTCCGTGATGGATGTCATCAGAAGAGAGGCCGAGGGATGTGACTCCTTGCAGGGCTTCCAAATCACTCACTCGTTGGGTGGAGGCACGGGGTCCGGAATGGGTACCTTGTTGATATCCAGAATCAGAGAGGAGTTCCCCGATAGAATGATGGCCACCTTTTCCGTGGTGCCATCGCCAAAAGTCTCTGACACCGTCATAGAGCCCTACAATGCGACCTTGTCCATCCACCAGTTGGTGGAGAACTCTGACGAGACCTTCTGTATCGATAACGAGGCCTTGTACAACATCTGCCAGAAGACCTTGAAGTTGGCGCAACCAAACTACGACCACTTGAATAACTTAGTGTCGTCAGTGATGTCGGGAGTCACCACGTCGTTGCGGTACCCGGGCCAGTTGAACTCGGACTTGAGAAAGTTGGCCGTGAACTTGGTGCCCTTCCCCAGATTGCATTTCTTCATGGTTGGGTACGCCCCATTGACTGCGCTTGGCTCCAAGTCATTCTGCTCCTTGACCGTGCCTGAGTTGACGCAGCAGATGTTTGACGCCAAAAACATGATGGCGGCATCAGACCCCAGGAACGGGCGCTACTTGACGGTAGCCGCCTTCTTCCGAGGCAAGGTGTCGGTTAAGGAAGTGGACGACGAGATGCACAAGGTGCAAACCCGCAACGCAGACTACTTTGTGGAGTGGATCCCCAACAATGTGCAGACCGCCGTGTGTTCGGTACCACCCAAGGACTTGGACATGTCGGCCACGTTCATTGGAAACTCCACCTCGATCCAGGAGTTGTTCAAGAGACTCGGCGACCAGTTCAGTGCGATGTTCAGAAGAAAGGCGTTTTTGCATTGGTACACATCCGAGGGAATGGACATATTAGAGTTCAAAGAGGCCGAGTCTAACATGAACGACTTGGTCAGTGAGTACCAGCAATACCAAGAAGCCAGCGTGGAGGAGGACGAGGAGTTCGACTACGATAACGAGGAGGCTCCTATGGCCGACAATATGGAGTAGTCTGCGACCAGTGCGGGCCTCGAAATACCCAATACCCCATGCGGCCTGTATGAGACACCATCTTTATTTCATCTTAATTAATTTCAGTAGTGTGTGATGCGTAGCGCAAGGAGCGGGCATGATTCAGAGCGGAGTAGGAGTACAAAGCTATGGCTAGCCATACGATCACCATACTATCACCATACCATCACACCACCACCATACCACAATTGGATCTACATTCACTAGTCTCTTTTTATATTAGTTGATATGCAATTGCTCCTAGTTCCCTCTCAAAAAGTTCCGCACAAAGTCGTTCTTATCCACGGCCCCGTAAGCTTCCTGGTCCTCAAAGTACCTCAACACGTGGCACTGCTGCTTCCAGAAATTGACCAACTCCTGGAACTCCATCTGGCCCTTGGCGTACAATACGTTGGTGACCGCCAAGTCGCTCACAAACCGCTGCCTCTCGAACTCCTGTCTGATCTTGGTCTTGACGTTGGAGATGGGCATGTCCAACTCGTACAAGTCGGAGAATTCCTTGGAGTTGCGGATGAACCGCCGGTATAGATGGAGCACCCGCAAGCGCATGTCCGCGTGGGTGAGCGAGCGACGCGTTGTTTCGGCGAATTCGGTTGCAAGCGTCATGGTTGGATGTTGTAGTAGGTAATGTGAGACTTTTGGTTGGTGGAAACGTCGTGCGCGGGCCTTGCGCCGGAGTGCAGGAAGCACACCGCGAGCATCTTTTGACCCCGAGTCATGCAGGTTTAGTGCGGGTCGGATCCCGTGGGTCAGATGGCAGTGATGAGTCAGTCCTTCAGTCGTTCAATGATTCGGTGATTCAGTCGTTCAGCGAGTCAGTCGTTCAGCGAGTCAGTCTTTCAGTGATTCAGTGATGGCCCATGATGGTGCACTGGTGAATCATCACTGGTAGGTTCCTCGATCATTGGCCAATATCTGGATCTCCTCGAAAATCTGGCCCTCGGGCTGGAGAAACTTGATATACCGGCAGAGTTCCAAAAATTGGTCCCAGCGCTTGCTCATCTTCAACATCCGTAGAATGTGAAGCACCACGGCTTGCTCGTCTTGGCCAAGCAATTCTTGGTCCTCATCGCCATGTTCTCTCTTGTGGTTGAGGTAGATGTTCAAGAAGGAGTAGCAGAGATCCACGTCCTGGCTCGAAAGCAACTCGTTCATGTACTCCAACGGTTTCATGTTCAACACCGAGAAAAACAGGCTCCAGTGGCTGGCCTCGATTTTGCGGAGAAAGCTGACGTAGATCTGGTTCATGTTGGGGCCTTCCTGGATGAGGCCCGTGACCTTGGACATCTGCTCGGGCTCGTCTACCGTGTTGACAAGCAAAAGCTCCAAGCAGTAGCTATAGCTCTTGAAAGCCAGGTAGTTGGCATGAATCTCCTGCAACGGGTGTCCCCTCATCAAGTCATGGTAGACAAAGTCCTTGAGCACCAAGAGCCGGCCCACCCGCGGTCTCACGAGGAGATGCTTGCTGCGTGTGGACACCTGGTACTCTAGCCCCATCACCTCCAAAGTTCTTTCTCCCTGGATATTGTGATGGACGAGCCTCAACGGGAAGAACCCCGCTGCTTGGATGGACACGGGCCTGCACCCAGCGATGTTCCGTGGCACGTGGTCCACGCCTGCCACCGCCAACGGCGCCTCGGCCCCGGCGTCGGTCACTTCAAGCAATTCTGCGAGATTGTAGACGTGCATGCTTTCGCCAAAATAGAGGCTGAGAACCGGCCTTGCTTTGTTGGGGCCAAATTCGATTTCCCCGACCTCCACTCGCTCGACCCCATGGCCGATGAGCACCAACTCATACATGTTTTTTGTTTGTGGTCCAGGATCGCTGGAATTGGCCTGGTTTTTCAAGAGGTACACATCTCCCGTCTCAAGCAAAAAGAAAAAGTGTTCCTCATGGATATTGACCATATCTTTGATGCGGTTGAATGAGAGCTTATTCTTGATGCTGGATAAGTGAATGGTTTTGGACCCTCGGAGAAGACGCCGTTTTTCCGTGCCGCTTTCGCCATTCAACAGACTCTTGGGCTCGATCTCCATCACAATTAACCGGAAGTCGTCGCATAGAACCACCAATGTCAAACCCTGGTTTTTGCTCGCGGAAACATGGCAGTTGAGAATCTGGTTCTTGAACGTATGCCTCCACAATATGAGGTCGCTATCGAACTTGAATTGCTTTCCAATATTGCCAAACTTGGAGTTGCTCGTGTTCAACATCACCATCTCGTCCATGGCAGTCTCCTCCTCGAATCGGTTTATGAGCACCAAGAAGTCGTCGAGCCAAAAGTGGTGAACAATATTCATGGTGCTCATGGAGTGGTTGTAAAACAGGTACCAGAGCACGTGGTTGGCCACGGACCCAAGGCATACAGGCGTGGAAACGCAGAGGTTGGCACCGTATGACATCGATAGCTGGTCGAATGAGTTCAATTGCATGGTAAACTGGGCTTCAGAGCCGCTGGCTTTATGGCCTGCCCTACTGGAACTCGCAGAGTGTTGCATATGGGCCACAACCTTTTGGAAACTCGGCAAGATCGGCACTTTACTCACCACCTTCAGGCCCAGATAAGGGATGGTGACGTACGAGTCATCGTAGAGCAATGGAAAGCTGCTGAGCTTGTAGGACGACTTATGAAGGTGGAGCAAGTCCAACTTGAAGAAACAGTGGTCCTGGGAAATCACATAAATCGCCATACTGTTGGGGTCAATGGCCACGTGAGACGCCCAACAGAAGTGAGTGTTGGACTCTGCGCTTTCACCTGAAAAGAGGAGTGAGTGTGCTATATCTGAATCGAACAAGAGAGATCCGAACTTCAGGTACACCTTCCATAAGCCGGTGTCGACATTGAGACACACGAAAAAAGAGCCACAGGTGGCCCACAGGCACACCACGGCTTTGGACGAGGGAAACGGGGTCAATGTTCGAACCAAGCGAAGCCGGGGCGGTAGAGCGCAGAGATGGTGGATCCTAATCACTGCAGACTCCTCGGTCATCAGCACAAACAAAATGAGATCTGAATGGGGTGAAAACACAAACTTGTGGGGCACATAATCCAAGTGGGCCAAGAAGTCGTCCTTGACCAGCACCACGGAGTCCGAGTCCGGAGGCAACGCAGTTTCAGGCAGAACGGGAGGAGAAGACACCGCCGCGACGGGTTCATGGCTATGGACTAGGTCCTTGGAGTCACCACGGTGGTCCTTGAGAAGCTTTTTTTCAGGATCACCACTCACTTGAAAGAGTATCAAGTCATTGGAGCCGTTCAAACAGAAGAAGTGATTCTGCTGCAAGTTGTAGTCGAGCACCTTGGGGTGGTGGAGGCATGGATACCTTTCCAAGGCCACAGACTCCGTGCGGAGGGTCTTGTAGTTGAGCACCTGCAACTGGTTCAAGTGGTTATAGTAGATCAAGTTGTGCAGGTTCAGCTTGGCCCAGAAACAACGCACCAGCGACGACACCTTTATGATCTTCGCTAGTACAAGCCGCGCCAGCGGCACCGGCGCGTTTCTCGACTCGTCATCGGTGGCCTGGTACAGAAAGTGCTCGAGGTTGGCCAAGTTGCACAGAGCCGAAGCACCGTGGAGGAGCGTCTTGGTGGCTGAGCGGAGCATGGCGCCAAGAGAGGTGTGGGCCGCGCCCTGCGCCACCGGGAGGCTGTCTTGCAACGAGGCACCCGTACTGGCCAGAACCACGGCGTACGCCGGCTTCAGGTAGTTTGCGGTGAGCGTATAGATGAGGGTGTAGTTGTTGGCGGTATGGATGAACAACGAGGCGGGGATGAGGCGGGCAGCATCGGCGTCAGCGCCATGAGGAGCCACGCAGCGCACCTGAGCATCTATGGAAGCGCCATGGGCCTCCAAGCTCTCCTTGGGGCGGACGTGGACATCAAGGGGCGCTAGGGAGCAAGTGTGGTGGGCGGAAACAGAGGACGCGGTGACAAGAACAAAGATGGGCGTGTGGGGCACGGCCACAAGCTTGACCACGGGCTCTGACGTTGGTAGCGGCACACTGCGTGCGGCCGTGGTATTGACCCAGCTCATGAGGGTATGGTATGGGATCAGCGCGGGGCAGTGGCGGTAGGGGAAGGAGCGGAGGAGGGGCAGGTGGAGCGGAACCGGAGAAGGTGACGCGGAAGCCAGTGGTGGAGGTGTGGATGTGGAGGTGTGCGCGCGGCGGTGCGGACATGCTCGCAGCCATTTTCACCGCAGCACGCCTCCGCACCAGAAGTGGACTTCAAATGGTGTGCGCATGGACAGAGCACTGAGACACTGCATGGTACAGTGAAACCCTATTCGAGCCGTCTGGCAGCTGGTTCCTGCAGAAGGTCCCTTTGGCATAGCGGAAGCCGATCACTGTCTCATGAGAGAAGCAAAGGCCAGGAATCTCAGGGTGAAATTACCTTGGCGTATTTTTAAACTTGAGATATGGGAAATTGTCATTTTTGAGCATTTTCACGAGATTTCAACTTCGAGTGGGAACTTCTTGGTGGATGTGGCAATGGATGTGGCTTTACCGCTTTCCAAATAAGGAAGCAGGCCCAGTGGCGGTGGCTGTGTATATATATATTGACGAAATGGGGTGACAGCCTCGACTGGGCTTGGTGGCGGAGGCAGATCTTCAACATGGACAGACTGGAGGACGAGGTGGATGGACAGACTGGAGGACGAGGTGGATGGACGACAGGGGTGGATGGACGAGCTGATGCTAAAAATTTCTGAGGCATAAATCGTTCAATTCGTCCAAGGGTTGCCTTGTAGTCAGCTGTAAAGTCAACAATCAGTCCAATGAGGTCAGAAACCACGTCTTGACCACCGCCACAGGCCAGACCAATGAATAATGGGACTAGCCTGTAGTTGAATCATCTCCTTTTCTTCCAAAGTCGTGCCTACCTACTACTTAGTATATCTCATAAAAGGCATGTCAGAAGGCCCAGACCACCCCACCCTAGACTGGCTTTTGCCTTCCTCAAAGGCGGACGTGCAGACTCGCTCCTGATATCAGCACCACAAGTGCTTAGGGACAATAAGAGTCTGTAGCATACACGGTGGTGCAACATGGACGAAAAGAGAATGAAGTAAAGTCGTGCCCGATACATGGCCCAGGGCAGCGGTCTCATGGGCCGCGTGATTGCTGTGCCTAGGACATTCATTTCACTCTCCGCTTTTGCTTGCCCTGCACCGCTTCCAGTAAATCTCCCTCTTCCCCATAGACTATTCTTTGCATTTGTTCATTCCACCGGGCCCTCCTTCCGGCTCCTTCCGCTCGCAGACTCTTGAAGCAGCCACAAGGGAATGTCAGTTCTTGAGGTTACACCCAGACTGAGACGGAGGAAGGCCGATCCTTGGGAAATTCTTGCCGAACTCTGCCAGTATGGCTAAAAACGCCTCGAGTGAACCTTGCCGCCAATGCTGAGTATCGCTTCGGCGGTTGTGTTATCGCCCATTTTCCTAAGACTTCCACTCTTTAGTTTATTAGGCAAGATGGTGATTTCCGCAATCCGCTCCATAAAGGAATTGTCAGAGTGATTCCCAACATCCTCCGAGACTATTGCAGCCGATGATGCTTTCAAGGTAATCCCTGTGCATTGTAGCCAAACCCTCATTGGTTTTCCACATGAGGAGCCATAAAGCGGTTTATTAAGGCTTATTACATGTTTCCCGAACCCTGCCTAGGCGAAGAGAAAATCCAGACTTGGTCATGTATAGGTCAACGAGCCCATGGAGAAACACGTTTTCCGTCCATCTGATCCACCCCATAGCATGGTGAGTGGCAACAGCGAGAAGGACACGCGAACAGGTGTAAGAAACAGGTGTAAGAAACAGGTGTAAGAAACAGGTGTAAGAAATTTGTTGCATCTTGATTCGTGAACACCCGCCGACATCCTATAGGTTCGACACCAGAGGGACGGGACCTGGGGAAAAGGACATTTGCCTTGATTGGAAGACGGTGCAGAGGCACGACCCTTTTGGATGTGACTCTGGCCAATGCGCCTGGGCCCTTGCTAAGCAGGCACTTCAGAGAAAGGACTTGGAGAACTGGAGGTTCTTCCACCACTAGTCCATCATGCACATGAACCAATGGCTGGGGCCAAACTAGGAGTTTGCTTAACCAAATCAGGACTATTCATGGCAACCCCCGTTGAGGGCCTGATCCCACTCTCGCGACGTCCCACCCGTCACCAATGGCCAGAAAGGTCCTTGTGGTGATCAGAAAGGTCCTAGTGGTGACCAGAAAGGTCATAATTGTGATCAATGGTATCAATGGTGACCGTCATCACAAAAGAAGAGCACCTCTCCATATTCCCGCGGAAATAATCAACAGGAGGAAGGGCCTGGGTACCTCAAGCCAATAAACCTAAGAATGCCAGGCGAAAGCGCGCGCCACCCTGCCGCACTAATGCAAGCCACAGCGCAGCCGGTCAAGTCATGCCTTTTTCCATGGTAGTATTTGATCATGTATGTGCACACGCTGGCCAAAACCGGTGGGAGTGTATTCTGAGTGATTCAGTGATTCAGTGATTCAGTGATTCAATGATTCAGTGATTCAGTGATGTAGGTAATTCAGAAATTCAGTGCTTCATTGTTTCATTGTTTCAGTATTCAGTGTTTAGTGTTCAGTGTTCAGTGTTTAGTGTTCAGTGTTCAGTGCTCAGTCCCATGAATGTGCTTGAGTGGATTCAAGGAACGCCAAGAACAACCAACGCGGATTGCCTAATCATATGCATTGAGCATCTTGGAGCTCAACAAATAGTCTACTGCGGAATTCCAACATAGAGAATTGGACAATGGCTAGGGCCGTGGCCCGCCCCGTCGATGCATTCTACCTAGCTCGGGATACACTTTTATTTATACATTAGATAAAAGAAGGGAGCAATGATGAGAGAGTAGAGAAAAACCCCAACGCCTTAACGGTAAGACTTTTGGAATCTGGCTCTGGCACCACGTCCACCAAACTTCTTTGGCTCCATTCTTCTAGAGTCGGCAACCAACAAGGTCTTGTCGTAGGTGGAGAAGATCTTCTTGAGCTCGTTCTTGGAGGCCTCGTCAACGTACTTTTGGTGGTACGCAACCAAGCCCTTGGCAATGGCCTGTCTGATGGCGTACACTTGCGACACGTGACCTCCGCCGGACACTCTGACTCTGATATCGATGGTCTGGAACTTGTCCAAGCCGGCCAACGTCAATGGCTCGTACACCTTGAAGCGCAAGGTCTCGGGCTGCACCAATGTGATTGGGCATCCGTTCACTTTGATCAATCCCTTACCGGCCTTCACGTGGGCAACGGCGGTAGCGGTCTTCTTCTTACCAAAAGTCTGCTGTTAGTATGATGCTTGTGTGGCGTGGGGTGCCAACGGGGTGGTGAAGGTTTAAGGAGCCGGGATTTGCCCAGGCGATCACAAGCTTCTTCTCGCCTTTCACTCATTTGGGTGTCCTGTTGATGTGTGCTAGCAGTTTTTCAGGGTTCCACTAAGCTTGACTGTTCGAGGCTCTGAATGGAAATGGGCTGTTGCAGAGCGATGGAATCTTCACACTAAGCACGATGATTTATCCCACTGTCTTGACGTGCACTGGCCTGGTATACCCCTAGCGGCTGATAGATCTGGTATTGACACTCGGTGTTAAGTCTGTGGATGATGGGCCGGTGTAGCTGCACTCGCCCCGTTTCTTCTTCGGTTTCCGCATTCCCCGCTTTGATAACTAAACCCTTCGTCTCGTACATACCTGGACAGATGGAGTGGACATGTTGCTGAGAGAAATAGGTATATGGTGTGAAGCGTGATGTGGAAAAGTTTTTCTTAGGAGAATGGAGCGCGGCCGGTACGGGGGGCACGGGTGCGTCCTGCGCGGCCAATGCCCGGGCGGTGAGGGTGTGTCCGCGCCGTACGCCGCGGCAAGGCCGGGCCACAATTTACCCACGCCGCTCTTCCCTTCGCGTGTGTGCACGTGGGCTGTGACTGCTTGATCCATCGGCTCCGCACCGCGCGCACTGTGCACCCTCACCATCGCTTCATACTCCCGTCGTAGCGTGCGCGAGAAAAAATCCCAGAAAAATCTCACCGCTTTTCTCCTTTTCTTTTACTTACTTCACCCAAAAATGGCTATCTCCAAGAACAACCCCTTGTTGAAGAACCACTTCAGAAAGAACTGGCAGAAGCGCGTCAAGGTTCACTTGGACCAGGCTGGAAAGAAGGCCTCCAGAAGACAAGCCAGAGCCCAGAAGGCTGCCAAGGTGGCCCCCAAGCCCACTGACGCTTTGAGACCAATTGTCAGATGCCCAACCATCAAGTACAACAGGAAGCTTAGAGCCGGCAGAGGTTTCACCTTGGCTGAGATCAAGGCCGCCGGTTTGGGCCGCAAGTACGCCAGATCCATCGGCATTGCTGTTGACCACAGAAGACAAAACAAGTCTCAAGAGAACTTGGATGCCAATGTCGCCAGATTGAAGGAGTACCTCTCCAAGTTGGTCGTCTTCGATGGCAAGACCAAGCCAGAAGGTACTCAGGTATCTGCCTCGGCCACCTTCCCTATCAAGCAGGATGTTGCTGAGACCGGCCCAAGAGCCGTTGAGGCTGGCAAGTCCGCTTACCAGACCTTGAGACAAGCCAGAATCGAGAAGAAGTACAAAGGTATCAGAGAGAAGGAAGCCAGAGAAGCAGCTGAGGCTGAGGCTGAGAAGAAGAAGTAAGCGCACTGCTCATTTCTCTTGTATATTTCATACTTTGGTAATACTACTGAACAGGTACTTTTTGTAGTGCTTTTGGGTTCTTGACGGCCCACATGTAACGCCTCCGTTCTTTAAGCGTTTGACTTCCATGGCGCTACAAGCCCTTGATCATAAAAGAGCCGCTGGTCGACTTGTTGGGCTGCTCCGTGCAGTAACGTCGACCTACAGGCTCATCTCATTGAGAGTATTTCTCAGTCAACATAGCCTACGAAATACTGGGACCTACAAATTTCAAGGAAAGAGTGTAGATTAATATGTAACTGTTTAGTCGAACAAACCAAAGCCCATGTCGTCGTCAGACTCCTCCTTAGCCTCTTCCTCCTTCTCCTCGGCAGCAGCAGCCTCCTCAGTGGCGGCAGCACCCGAGGCACCGGCAGCGCCAGCAGCAGCTGGGGCGGCAGAGAAGTTGAAGAAAAACTCCTTCAAGTCCTTACCCTCCAAAGCCTTGGCGTAGATGTCGGACCAGATTGGCTCGACCTCGACGTTGGCCTTGGCAACCAAGGTGGCCAACTTTTCGGAGGTGATCTCGACGTCGGAGTCAGCCAAGATCAAGGCAGCATAAGACAAAGCGGTTTCGGTAGACATTTTAACTAGATATAATCAATTTAAGCAATAGGCAGACTATGTCTTAGTTTATGAAGTAGTAGGGGAGAAGCGCTAAATTTTTGACTTTTTTTTCAACTGGCGCGAAAGCTCGTCGTCACGTGCACAGGTACAGGGCTATGGCCCCGGCTTCTTCTCCGCGCTTTCTCATCGCCCATCACTTCTTCTCGTTTCGGTGGCGAAATAATGCCTGTAATCACCAGAATGGAATATACAGTCTCCGAAAGCTGACGGAGATCACCACTTCTCATGCATTGCTTCTCTTGTGTACCCCTCGGCTTCATTGCGGTGCTTCATGAAAAGCGCGGCTACTTATAGTCGAGCGTGGATTTGCAACCACAGACATACGTTTAGTAACTGAAACAAGTCTGCCGGCTCCGCGCGAGGTGCATCTTCGTTTACAAATAGATCTCCTTGATATATAAGGAAATTCACCCTCAGTTGATATTTCTTTCTACATTTCGAACGCTCCACTAAACGGCACAGCTCTCTAGCCTTCGCACAAAAGACTGGGCCTCAATACTGGCCGCCATTGCCTAAGACGAGAGGTTCACATTGCGCTCGATATAGATGATGCTTCATGGCAGCCACCGTCATGATAATCTACTTGGGTCAAAAACCATCCTCCAAATGGAAAGCTACAGCACCATTGTTCTAGTATTAATGATAAGGCATTGATAGAACCTGTTTTGTTACTCCTCTTGATCCCGTTGCAGGCAGTAATCTAGGTACCATGGCTTGGTCCACACTCTGATACGCTTTCCATAATATATGAAGGGAACACCACAAAACATGAGGCAGAATGTGATCACAGCCAAGATTATAAAGGTGTGTGTGTTGCCCATGCTATCGAGCCAAGGGGAACATGCAAAAGTGAATATCATTCCAAACATGTTGTTGATGACAGAAACTCCGGCCATCATTTCGATAACCATCTCTGGGTAGGCATCCATTAAATAACTCATGGAAATATCGCCCGAGGCACCGAAGCCAAAACCGATAAGTGCCAAGCCGAAGTATGTGGGGAACCAAGGCCATTGACGATCTGTACCAACGGCAAAGAGAATGAGACCTATCGGGTTCAATATTGCGGGAAAAGCAAGAAAATAAAGGCGGAATTCCGCTTCCTGGACGCCTCCGTTTCTCTTAGCCATCCAAATAGTAAACCAGTCACTAAGGGTTCCGGCATAAAAGCACCCAATCACGGCTCCAATCAAGCATGGGATATTCATGAGTGCCACTCCAGTGTCGCCATAATTATAAGGAGGATTATAGTACTCATCATCCTCAACGGTGAGGTAGAAGGTGAGAAGGGCGTCTTGCATGCCCCATATGATTCCTGAAAATATTAGCGGTGGGTAGCAGAAAACACGAAATAACAACAAAAGGCGCTTCAAATACTGCTTTATGCCAAATCCGATTAAGTTAGGCGCTTTGGTGATCAATGCTACCTGTTTCCAATACCCGTACTTAGGGTCATGAGCGCCATTCTTATCAGTATGGCCCAATTCTAGGTTATCATTATGCAAGGACATCTTCAGACTCACGGAGCTTTCAGCGTCATCTACCCTGGTTTTCTTCTCATGAAGCTCATTTCCGGTATTATCACTTATTTCCTTGACGGTGCCCTGAAACTTGCGTCTATCAAAAACAGTCTCGTGCATGCCAAAGACAATGACAATCATAAGTCCAGCGGATATGAGGACGGCGATCCACCCCACCCATCGAAACCCACAGTACTCAACAACGAAACCAGCAATAAGAGGACCGAGGTACGTTCCAACCGAGGTGGCCATGATATAGACGGTCAAGACCGACCCGAGTTGATGCAGGAAGTACATATCTGTCAAAGACTGTTGCACATGAGCCTCAGCACAGGCTTCAGATGCACCCACGAACAACTGAGACCAAACACTGTCGGCAGTGCTTTTGACCAAAGCGAACCAGATTGCTCCAAATAGCCCAAGGCCGATACAGATCAAGTAAGCTATTTTTCTCCCATACAAACTGGCTGTAGGGGTTAGAATGAACGTCGCCCAGCCAATGGCTATGAAAAGTACACCAGAACCTGAGTTCATGGCTGTATAACTGACACCATACTTTTCGTTAAGGGAATCCTGGGTCGCTCCGGGGTCGTTGCTTGTTGCGGCCGTGAAGCCAGTGATGAAAGCCAACAAAACAAAGTTCCATAACTTCTTGCACCGGGACCAGTTTAAAGGATCGTTGACGGAGTCGGAAGGCTGAGGGACCAAAATGACGTTACCATCGGTGACTTTCAACAGCGTATTTCCTTCTTCGGCCGAGAATGAGTATATGTTTATGGTTCCTGGAATGAAGTCGTCATCTAATCGAGTGTTGATGGAAGTCACGCCGTCATTCATCGTCTAGAATATCCAGGATGTGGGGTTGGAAGGGCTGCTATGAAAGTGGTTCACGCAAGGCGATGATTTTTTTTCGGAATGAAATCAAGATTTCCGTGTCAAAAGCAATCTATAGTGGAAAGCAGAAATGGAGAAATATGGTATTCGCGAGACCAAACAAATATAAACTGATTGCGGGGAGTGCATGCTTCCTTGTAAAGATAAGCAGAGGCTTGACAGATTAGAAGATGCCGACAAAAAGCGGCTCCCCCGCTACCACACCTCCTCAGCGCACAATTTAAGCGCACAGTCGATATTATGCGATTTTTCGGACGGGCGACTGCACACAGGCTCAGATAAGGCACATCAGGTTCGCCCTTCCCCATTCGTTACGCTAGATACGGGCCGACCCTCTGACACTTTCTTGTATGCAGAATGGCTTGAAACTTCTAGATATGGCCCGGTGAATGGAAAGGCGCTAGCAGGGAAGAACAGATATGGCTTTCGAGTCCCAAAAACTTGATTGCAAAACACGATAGCATAAGCGATTCTCTTGGCTAATGTGATAGTTGCCTCACTCAACAGACATTGATCTCGGGTAGATCTTTGAGGTGTTGAAAATTTTGGATGCTAGTGGATGTGTTTCTGGTGATTTTCTTCGGGTTTCAAGATGGAAATCCCCGGGAAAAGGCCCTTTTTCATCGACTCCTTACTTGGCGTAAAGTTTGTGAAAATATCAGCCTCAAGTCAGCGTTTCATGTTCAAAATCAAATCAGCACTTCAAACTCAAATCAGCGCTTCGAATCCAAAACTCTCTAGCACTTCAAGTGCAAGCTCACAACAGCACTTCAAGTCAAAGCACAAATCAAAAGCTGAAAACTGGCAATGACGTCAATGCCAGGATCAGTACCCAATCCAGAGAGGCTGGTGTTCGCCCCCCCTCCTCAAGGTTGCGCCAAGCACGACCTGTTTTGAGGGAATCGAGCTCTTGGCCCGAAGCCGAGCACTATGCAGTACGTGGAGGATCCAAATGACATCATTGAGATGTTTTTTTTTTCGCGGCTAAGCGTGAGGCTAGCAACGAGAAGAGGAGTGTGGCCGGGCGTGCCAGCAACGCATATGAGCCGAAGTATGGTGGGCCATTAGTAGGAGATGCAAGCAATAAGGTTATGGGGCTTACATCTTCGAGTCTTATGATGAGGTTGATGGAATGACCATTATGCGGGGACATTGTTCTCCGCACATGATCAGGGAACGAGAATCTTGACAATCCTCGCATCGTGTCCAACAATTGCAAGCTTCGCAAAAGATCATTCATACATTGAAAAGACAGACATGATACCATTCATGCATTGCAAAAGACCAGTCATGCATTACAAAAGACCAGTCATGCATTACAAAAGACCAGTCATGCACTAAAAAAGACCAGTCATGCATTGCAAAGGACCAGTCATACATTGCAAAGGACCAGTCATACATTGCAAAGGACCAGTCATACATTGCTTGCATTTAATACTTTTAAGTTTGGGCAAGAAGAAGAACATGAGACAATCTAGAGACGGGAAATTCTGGAATGGAAATAATTTTTTGGAGCCAATCAGGATGTCTGATCATGACGTCCACCCCTGGAGTGCAATAAATTCCCTTCCATTGACCACAGGACCGTTTGGACACTTGAGTCCGTTCAGAGTCAAATGGTGGGTGGGTTGGTCGTGGAGATGGCATACATTTGATGGAACCCCGTTTGTCTAAAAATGAGTCCGTCAGACCAGTGGACACTTGGAGATCGAGTCAGCACATTGTTACTAAGGGCATGACGCGCGCCATGTGCGCGGTAATGGTGATGGGTTGGTAGCGAGGAGAAAACAATGCGTCTGGAAGGGGCGGAGATGAACAAGGATTATCGCGGAGATCAGGGTTTCCCTCTACGGCACGACATCAGCCTGAAGAGTCTGCAAGGCAAGGAGCAGACCAACAAAAACATGGTGCAGAACAAACATTCCCGAGTAGAACTTGCTGCGCCAGTGCCAGGTGAGAACTTGAGCGGTGTTTCAGATCGTTTATTTACAACCAGTGTTTATTTATGTTTTGGGTTGATGGCCTTGGCCAGCGGGAGCTCGCCTTGGTGCGGTTTTGAGGGTGCGCGTCGCATCCAACAGAAAGCTGAGTGTGCATGTGAGGCCGAAGCACATGGGCATAAGGGATATGCGACCGGGTGAATCCTGGACATCATTGGTGCAGATGCAGGTGCGTTCGTTTCAGATTCAACGACCTCCCCCACGGGAGACTTGTTCAGAAACGAGGGGCTTCAGACATTTCTTTTCCCTTTCCCACAAGCATCGACTCTGCAACCTTCGCATGCATTATTCAGCAGCCAAGTAAATAATAGCGCTCCCAACAACGAGGGCTAAAAATGGCAATGTTAGGGAGTGCAATGCATTGCGGCAAGGCGGGTATTTGCGAGCTCTTACTTCTAATTATGCAACGCGCAGGAGCCGCATACAATTGCAAAACCGATTTGTGATATCCAAGGCTGCGGATATATAAAGCCCACGAGACCCGCTCGAATAATCCGGCCGTGGCCTTTTCTGCTCCTTGAAATTTGCTTACCTTTAACCAGAATCGACATCCTTTCATTTAGTCACTACCATGAGACTTTCAATTGCTAGTCTCGTCACCCTTGCTACTGCCGTGGTGGCCGCAACTCTACCCCAAAAACGATTCTACGACTACCAGGACACGCTTGTGCAAGGCGTCAACCTTGGTGGGTGGTTTGTGTTGGAGGCATACATCACTCCCTCTCTTTTCCAGGCATTCGGCGACGACGTGCCCGTTGACGAGTATCACTTTGCGCAAAAGTACGGCAAGGAAAAGGCCTCGGAAGTGTTGGAGCAACACTGGGCGACTTGGTACACCGAGGACGACTTCAAGGATATTGCTGATGCAGGCCTCAACACCGTGCGTATTCCCATCGGCTACTGGGCGTTCCAAACGCTAGACGATGATCCATACGTACAGGGCCAGAAGAAGTATCTCGACCAGGCCATCGAGTGGGCCCGCAACCACAACTTGAACGTTTGGATTGACTTGCATGGAGCTCCAGGCTCGCAGAATGGTTTCGACAACTCCGGGTTGAGGGACCAGATTGAGTACCAGACCGACGAGAACATCAGCTTAACCTTGACGGTGTTGCAGGAGATTTTCGACACGTATGGCGGCAAGGACTACGAGGATGTGATTTCTGGTATTGAGTTTTTGAACGAGCCCTTGGGCCCTTCGTCCGACATGAACCAGCTCAAGAACTTTTACAACTGGGCGTACAACAACATGCGTTCTGTTTCCACAAACAATGTCATTATACACGATGCGTTCGAGCAGCCAAACTACTGGGACCACACGTTCGAAACCGAAAAGGGCTTTTACAATGTTGTCCTTGACCACCACCACTACCAGGTGTTTAGCCAGGATGAGTTGGCCCGCGATATCGACGAGCACATTAAGGTGGCTTGTGAGTGGGGAACCAGCCACAAGGGCGAGAACAAGTGGACGGTGACGGGAGAGTGGGCGGCCGCGTTGACCGATTGTGCCCTCTGGCTTAACGGAGTCGGCAGGGGCGCTCGGTGGTCGGGAGACTATGACAACTCGACTTTGAGTAACTCGTGCGCCAGCTACACGCTCATTGATAACTGGAGCCCCGAGTACAAGAACAACGTGAGAAAGTACATTGAGGCGCAGCTCGACGCTTTCGAGCTCACCAACGGGTGGATTTTCTGGAACTGGAAGACTGAGAACGCCATTGACTGGGACATGAAGGCCCTCATTGAAGGGGGCGTCTTCCCACAGCCCTTGAGTGATCGCGAGTACCCCAACCAATGTGGGTATTAAGTGCATGTGAGCTCGCAAAATTGCTGTTGCCTGAGCGTCCGGTGTCTTGAACGAGTGCCCGATAGAATTCGAAGAGTACACCACAAATATTGATGGCGATGATGCTTTATTTCGGAAATAAACCTTACATTGTGGGAATATGCCTTACATCTTGGGAATGTACTTCACATGTTGGGAATATACTGCATATTTTTGGAAATAAATCCGCACACATTCTTTTCTAGAAGAGCCCTGTAGAGCCCTTAGGATTCCAGGAGAGCAAGCGATGGCTGAGCCACGCCCACGCCCACCCCCCACGACCACGCTCACCGCCAGGGGGTGCTGCAAATGCATGGCCACGCGTATTCTGCATACAAAGCGCGCTTTTGCCGCCACGCATGGGCCAGACCGTCTTTTGGGTCCTGAACCGTTGACCGAAGAAACGGACAGTGCGCATGGCGTCAGAGCGGGACGCCCGCCGCATCGGAATGTGGGTACGTCACAACTGAACACCCCCTGCCCCGCGCAGCTCCCGCGGTTCCGAGAACGGCCGATGCCTATTATTGGCACGGCCAGCAAACCCGGCCACTGGCCATGAAAATGATGGCTCGTGGACCCTGGGAACACGGACCAAGGAATGGTGCTGCCGGGGATGGCGCATGAGCAGTGATGCTGGCATCAGACAGATCATTCTGGTGCTCAATGTGCCAGCGCAATTTTGCAGGCGTCCGAGACTGTCGCTCGTGCGCACTAGCAAACCGAAGCCGGGCCCGTGCGAATCACGGCCATTTGGTCCCATTGTCCCATTGGACCCATTTGGTTCTTCTCTCTACCAGACCGGTATTGGCCAATACAGGCATCAATGCCCGTGGTTGCCAGATTTATCTTGGAACGCGTCACATTCGCCCACTAAATTGCCACTAAGTTGCCCACTAAGCTGACCCCTATATTGATCCCCAAGCCGCCCACCATTTCTTGGCAACTCCCTTGGTCACCTGACTCGACCCTGCATACTCCAGCCGCTCTAGTTCACATAAAGTTGCGATAAAATGACTCGGAAAACTCGAGAACCGGGCCTTGGGGTATGGCCTTGTCATTCGTTGAATTGTCGCTTGCGGATCGAGTCGGTAATGTAGTGCAAGCCATCAATACTCTTAATAGTGCTCTCTGGCACGGTGCAGGTTGATCGCCATGGCCACGTAGTATCACAACCACAGTCCCATGACAAGAGTCCCATAATAAGAGTCCCACGACAAGAGTCCCACGACAAAAGTCCAGGTTTCATAAATGGTGACGAACTAGGAAAACATTCCGCCTCGTGACACTGGCCCGCCAAGTATCAAGTGTTGAGTGAGACGTGCTAAAGTTAGTGTGTGAGGGCGCACCCCTTGGCGGAGGCCAGTGCCCCCGACGCACGCCGCGTTATTTGGTTTGAAGCACGCCGCTGCACCGCCGCTGGTGCTACTGGTGCTGGTTGTACGGGCGTATTGGTTTGTTATGGACATACATACATAGACCCTCGCGCTTCTCTCTTGTCAATTCTCCTATTTGGCCAATTCTTTTCTGCAACTCTCTTTTTTCATTCTTATTCTCCTATCTCCTATTCTCCTATCTCCTATTCTCCTATCTCCTATTCTCCCATTCTCCCATTTTCCTATTCTCCTATTCTCCTATCTCCTATTCTCCCATTCTCCTAAACCTCCTTCCAATCTTGTCTACCCTCTTTCCAATTCGTTTCTCCAACCTAATTCCCAATTCTTTTCTTCCATTCCTCTGTTCTCTCAATGTTTACCCAATGTACTTTTTGACTTGTACAAGTCTGCGGCGCCCAAATGTCCTGGTTGAAGTTCTCGAAAACGCATGAAGGCCAAGCACCTGGACAAGCCGGCGGGCCGAGCACGTCTAGTGTTTCGCACTTTGCCAGTCAGTCCAGTGTTATGGCACCGGGGGGTCCACCGCAGAGCCTCCGTTCCACTTGAAGAGCATTGCCGATCTTGTGTGGATGCTGCAGAGCCATGAACCCTTTTTTCGGCCTCTTTACTCTATTCGGAAAGCCAATGCTCCATTGAGCCAGCCAAGACCAGTGGCCAACACACAACACACGCCAACCTCAGTGACCGGGACTTGACACCAAGGAACCAGTAATGAAAGGACCGTCCAGTCAAAGAATTAACTGGTGCAGTTTGAATATCATCTGTGGGTCGAGCCATTGCACATGGTGAAACCACAAGTAAATTAGGTTTCCAAGGCGTAGTTTCGCCCCAGCCAATAGGCTTAACGAATACTGCCACCTGTCATTTTTTGACAATGATCATGCCGGCCAGTGAGCTCAGTGTAATGTAATGCAATTTAATGAAGGTGTAGTGGTGTGGTGTGGTGTGGTGTGGTGTGACCCTATTTGCCGACCCATGCCGCGACCATTCCAAATCTCTGTATAGCTAGCCGAGCGAAGTCGCAGTTTGTCGCTCAGCCTGGCTTGCACTTTCCAGGCATCCCTTGTCCCGAGACCGGTGGACGGGTTGATATTGCCAAGTCATCACCGCCCGCTTTTGGCCATGTCCATGGGCGGCATTGAGTTGACACGGGTCGTTGAAGTGGGTCTGTCGAGTCCAGACAAGTGGCTGATAGACCAGGGGATCCACGGAAAATCGACCAGGGGAAAACGAACCAGTAGAACTGATATTCCGTGTGATATTCCGTGTGATATTCCGTGTGTTACCCTGTGATACCCGCGTAATACCTGTGGTATTCCGTGTGATATTGCAAGTGTTCAAGAAGTATCTTGGGTGCAAATTCACCTCACGTGCTTTCAGGTGGACTCGCTTAAAATCTAGAATAGTGTCAATGCAGGGTGGGTCTCTTGTGTATCCGGGTAGAGCACTTTGCCGGAGCCAGACTGCTATGCACGAGCGGCACGGTCCGCCTGTCGGGGCCGTTTCGAAACCCATCCTGACCTGTTGGCGCTCAATTGTCCCTGGACACGCGCACCATGGTTTCTATTGGACACTATCTGTAAAAGACCATGGCGAGTGCTCCTTTGAGGCACTTTACCAAAGAGTCATGTGCCTGGGATGCTGTGACTTGGGATGCTGACTTGGGATGCTGACTTGGGATTGCATTGATTCACCCGATTAGGATATACAGCCGTTTCTTTCCGTTTCTTCCAGGACGAGCCTGACAAAACCAAAACAGGCTTGATACCTTTGCATTCTTAGTTCACCCCGTAAATATGGTTCTTGCTCATCAACTTAAGGGAGGGTATACAAAAACCGGCGGGCTTCGTGGGACCCTTGGTCCTCCTCGCAAGGTCACCCGGCATCGACTAATCTGGACAATACCGCCTGCTGGCAGGGGCCGTCGATATGCACCTCTAAATAAGGAAAACAGCATATGAGTTATTCAGAGCGAAAGGATCAATGCCGAAAGTTTTGGGCTTGTTTTTCACATTGCCGCCAATTCCACTGGTTTTCCTCTTGGTACACTCGGTATCTGAGAAGTACCGACTTATTCTCAATTTAGGTGGAATTCGCACTTGCACCTAACTTCATGACACTATAAAATCAAAGCATATGTAAGCAGCCCCAGTCAAAAGGTTTTCATGATAATTCCCTGGTGCATCTCATCACGGGCTCCGCACAATGTCCCCGCAGAGGGATTGGTCAACCCCAGAAGACACTCTTTCGCCCCACTCTCCTCACACCAACTATAAATGCATCCATAGTAATCCTTTTCGATGCTTGAAGCGCACTGCGGCTCCAGCCCAGGCTCTCGCCACTAGTTTGGTCTTGCGTGGGGCACACTTGAGCTTATTTTCCGCCCTGAGTTTTGGCTGAAAGTATCCATCTAGCGTGGGATTCACCGACGGTTGCAGCGCTGAAAGAAACCAAATCCGTCCGATCATACCAACACGTCCCAGACCAAGCCCGCCATAGCCTTGCATGCAATGAGATTGATTCCGGAAAAAGTCATCAGCATGCGCACAGACTAGTAGGTTGCTTGGCCTGGAAAGAGACGTAATCCATTCACCTCGACAACGTGCGTGTGCTTGCTAATGCAATTGATTCCAACACTTGATTGCAACACACAGCCATACATAGTTGACTGCGCGAGGGTCTTGGCCTGAACTTTTTTGAACACGCTCATAGCTCTAGATGCTTGAACATGGTCCTGATCTTGGTGTTATCCCTGGTCTGAATATCCCAACTCTCATGTGATCACTTGGAGACTCTAAAAGGGCCATAGCTAGGTGCGGCTGCATAATTCAAGAGCGCTTGGGTTTGTCTCTCCGCCTATAGTCATTCTGTGTGGACTTTCGTTCCTTCTTTGTTCAGCCTGTGTAGCGTGGTCACTCCCAATCGCATACTTCCGTATCACCTTCACTGACGGAGTACACCAGAAAAAACTCGACATGGCTTCATTGAAACGCATCAGCGCCAAGGTCTATTCTGTCTATAGCTTGGCGGCCTGTATGTATGCCAGGACGCTGCTCTTCACTGCATCAATGGCGTACTCGTAGTCCGAAATCTCGTTGTATATCTGGCCCGAAAACCGAATGGTTAAACGGTTGGCATGCATCCCAAGATGCACGAATGTTCTATACTCGTACAACATGGTGCTAGTAACATGCGCGATCAAGTGGGCCGCGTTTTCCTTCACGCTGAGATCGCTGTGAGTGTAGGGGACATAAAGAGACACCAAGGCCGTGGCCAAAGTCCGCTCTTTGTTTTCGATCAATTCCGTGCCGGGCCATTTCTCAAGGCACAAATCCGCCGCGGCCCGCGCCATTCGGAAACAGTATTCTCGAATCTTGTCCTCCCCACCACATGTCTCGTTGCGAAAGCGAACGGCTTCGGGGATGGTTGCAATTGCAGCCTTGTTATCGGAGCCCGTGAAAAAAAACTTGTCAACCCAAAGATTCTCTTTCTGCACGGGGCTGAGCTCGGCGCTAGGGCTCACGTACGAGTGGCTGATGGGCATCGTCTGGATGTGCGAATGGTGCCTTGGGTCCACGTACAACACCGCACAACCACGAGGGACTGAGAACCACTTGTGGAGGTTGGACACGTAAAAGTCCGGCCGGAACGCCAAGTCCACGGGGATGAGCCCAACCAGGTGTGCGCCGTCCACTAGCGATAACGCCCCGTACTGGCGGCATAAAGCCGTTATTTCCTCGAAAGGCAACCGCACGCCCGGCACTGACACCACCGCATCGAAAAGCGCAAGCTTGATCTTTTGGTTGGCCAACACCTCCCGAAATTTTGTCAATATCTCTGCGTGCAGCATTGGGAAGACCAATTCCACAACCACAGCCTCGATTCCCATGTACTCTTGAAGGAACATAACCGTATTCATACACGCCCTGTATGTGGAACTAGGCATTAAAATTTTGTCGCCACGAGCAAACTTCAATGACCTAAGGATAGTGTTGACGCCTATGGTGGCGTTGGTAACCAAGGCCAAGTGCTTGTAGTTGCAATTGACCACCTTGGCAATCAGATGAAGACCCTCCTCATACTGTTTACGCAACGTTGCTCCGTAAAAGAAATCGGGGCTCTTTATGTCTTCCTCAAAGGCCTCGATGTACTTGTCCACGACGCATTGAGGAGGAAGCCCGAACGACCCGTGGTTCACGGGCGTGAAGCTGTTTGCGGAAAGGGGGAAGTGTTTCTTTTTAAACTTGTGGCCAAACATGAAGGTTAGGGGCGTGGGTATTAAGCGATTTCAGAAGCGGGGCCACTGGGGTTGAACAGGGAGGGTAAATGAGCGGGTGATGGGCAAATCCAGATCAATAAATAGGCAGATGCGAGTGACTCACGTCCTCAAGAGGGGCTGCCTGTCAGATGAAACGGGTTACATGCAGGGTTGGTGGGCGCGCGCACCATGCAGAGACATTTACGATTTCTGGGGGCTGACTATAAATAATGGCTTGGTGCCGCTCCTTTTTTTGGCCTCATCCCGTTCGTACGACAGTTTTGAGTTTGAGCAAACGCCCAGGGCACTTCAACTTCTCGAAAGCCCGCCCTGCATGGACCCTTCTTCTTGCACGGCAAGCCACTCTCTTGCTGAGTTACACCCTTTGAGGTGTACAGCCATGTGCTTAATCGGCTGCATTCCCAAACTTTCAATCAACTTGCTGCTTAGTCCTCCCCCCATAGGACCGAATATCTTGAAAATGGGTGTTGCCCCGACTCATGGTCCCAAGAGGAATCTTGAATCTTTTTATGGTTGATTCTATTTTAGGTCGGCAGGTTTCTAACAAGCTCGCTGGTAGTTGCCATGTATTGCAGGTCTCCAATGCTTTAAGAGGGTTGCCAGAATATCCAACCAGATCCGAAGAGCGCGCTCTTCTCCTCAGACTCCACCTGAAGAGCCCAATACGCACACCGTCTTACCTGCGGCGATGAAAGCCCCTTGACTGCTTTCATTTTTCATCGCGGGTCAAAGTGCCAAGAAATCCATAAAAGGAGGTTCAGGTCCACACGGAATCCTGTACAAAACACTGAGCTAAAAAGCAGCCAAGCAGACAAGCAGACAAGCAGACTGCGCTGGTGGCTCGTGTAACTGTCCGCACCTTCGCATCCGTGCAGCAGACAAGGCTGTTCGAGTATAAAGCCAACAGTTATCCTTGCAAAAGCGTCTCGTGGCACATAAAAAAAGTGAAAACTACTTTAATAAGCCAGGGTTTATTGGCCATTTATGGCATTGAGGTATCTATGGAAAAGAGTTGTATCTATTCTTGGTTGCCTCACCGATTACTGCGAAATGGGTGCGAAAGCCATCAGAAATGCACACAACTCATGTTCCTGTACAATCACCACGCCCCTAGATTCCTGGTTAAATGCGGTGTTTATATGAGTTCTTGTGCTTGACTTCCGAAGCCCTGAAATCTTGTGTTCCATTTTTTGAGTGAGTTTTGAGGATCAGTTCGCCATCTTGAACTGACTCTTTGAAGTCTAAACTCATCGCTGTCTCTGTGACAGGACGCAGTTATTTGGTCTAGACACTCGCTTCCGCATCGGAATAGCGTGCATTACTCAAAAGTGACGTCTGATCTGTTGCAAAAGATTCTAAGCGTTTGATCCATCGTACTTTGCAACGTTGGATCCAGGATTAGCGCTGAATTCCTCCGTGTCTAATTACTTAGATACACTCTGCATCCGAATGTTGTGACTTGGCAATTTGTTTCTAAGGCCCCAAAACGCAATTTCCTTCTTCGTTGCGACCACCCTCCCGTCGGATTCATTACATTCCAAACTACCCACTAGCCAATTAACCACTAACTGTCCAGTGTCATCAGATACCGTCCCTCCCACTTTTTCCGGCCAGTCGAAGCTGCTCAGCCTTGTTTGGCTACTACTCACAAGAAATGTGCACCCGTACACCACGCAGCTCCGCACTCTGCTTGGAGCAGGCCAGGGCAAGCGACTCTCACCCCTGACATACTTGCTATTGACCTTGCTATTTAGACTGCATCCCAAAGGCAGTCATTACTACGCTCCGGTTTATTCCTTGTTCTTCCCCTTATACCCTCGCCATGCTCTCTGCCTGGACATGGCGGCATGTGATCAAGTCGCCGCTACGAAGGCGTGGGCTCCATCCCAGGTATCTTGCCCCGAGTATATGCCATGATTACCGTTTCTGGCCCGCTCAAACGAGCTCCCGGGACTTCTTTATTTCCTGCGGTGTACGCAGTCCCAATGGACCCGCTCTGCCTCGCAATCCCAATAAATCCCTTCATGGGGTGCAAGAATGGAGGGATGGAAAACGCAATCACGATGATTTAGAAAGCTCCGAAAAGAAAGGCGAGTCCCGATTTCAAGATCCCCAAATGACCTCAGAGCCCCGCATAAACCAAGACCATTCGCAACCACCCCAAGCTGCCCCAAGAGATCTCGAACTGCACTCGGATCAGAAGCACATTACCAAGGAAATCCTTCTTTCCCGTGCTAACAGCGCTCTTTCCCGTTTAGCTATCCGGCTCAGGTGGATTATTAAGCGGTCCAATCGACCCATGAACACCGACGATTATTCAGCCTTCTTCACCTGGCTCATGATGGGCAATGTCTTTTTCCTCATACTCGGCACCACCACCTTCATCTCGTTGATAATCTTCACCATTAACCCCATTTTCTCCCAGGAATTTGTGGCCCGCAAGCTTGGCGAATTGATGACAAAAAACTCCAATCTTACCGTGACCTTCGAGCACGCGATCGTGCCCAGCTTAAAGGACAATAAAATCTCCTTCAAAAAGTGTTTTGTCAGCAAAAGACCCAAGTCCTCCAGCACCTTCTTGAAGGGCCTGCAGGCGGATGCTTACGCTCGGAGCAAAGACGACTCCGGCCTGCCCCCGGAGGAGGCAGTGGATGACGGCAATTATACGCAGTTCGACCTCACCATCGAGGAGGTCAACGTTTCGTTTTCGTTCCGGAAGTGGGTCAATGGAACAGGCATCATTGACTCTATTGAGATCAACGGACTCCGAGGCATTGTGGATCGAACCCATGTACGCTGGGTAGCCGACGATGATCCTACAAACTACAAGAATGTGTATCAGTTTGGCGATTTTGAATTCAACAATTTTGTCATGAAGGACGTATTGTTCACGTTGCGCCAGCCAAACGAGTTCCGTCCTTTCAAAGTGGCCATATACAATTGTGAATTGGACCGTTTGCGCAAGCACTGGCTCTTCTACGACTTCCTCAACGCCAACAACGTTAGTGGATCCTATGACAACTCGTTGTTTACTATCCACAAGCGCCAGAAATTGAATGATTTCGAGAATGATGACGTCCTAGGTGATGACGAGTCACTTCCGCAAAGCTTGCCCTGGAAAAGAGTAACGCGGTTGCGTGTAGACGCTCTCAACATAGACCACTTGAACAAAGGACTTGAGGGACCATTTGGTTGGATCACATCGGGCAAAGTGGACCTAACGGGAGATGTGATGGTATCCGAGGATTCCAAGGACTTGAACTTTCCGGAAATCGTGTCGATCATAGCAGATTCCATCCAGAAAGAGGCCACCCGCTACCGCAATCCGGAAGTGCACGTGAGTTCTCAAGACCATATTTCCCGTCTCACCACGCACACCTCTGCATCGCAGAGCATGACAGAGGAACTCGCCAAGTATTTTGTTTTGGACTTGACCATCCGCCTCAACAATGTGCGAGCCTCTGTGCCTTTCAAAGCCCCAGAGCTCAGTTATGTGAACTATGCGTTGATCAGACCCATTGTGGCGTACATCAACCTGAGAAACGCATTCATTGAGATCAAGTCTCGTGTGGTGAAGAACATTCAAGACTTTTCGGGCTCATGGACCGTCTATGACCTGTTGTTGATGGACGATATCCTGGAACAAGTGTATGACAGTTTTGTCAACTATGTGGCTGACGATGAGAACAGATTGGTTCGAATGAGGAAGGTCGCGTTCTGGTCCGTGCAGCTCTTGGTGCAAGTGATTGTGTTTGGGCTTGGGGCGTTGACATGACCAGATTGAAACCTTGAGAAATTCTAGGAATTGCAGCTTTACACTTTGAAGTCAAGCTGCAGTCTGGAACACTTTAGGGCTGTGCTGTCTAAACCTCTGCAGTCTAGAATTCTGCTGTCCAAACCTCCGCAGTCTAGAATTCTGCTGTCTAAAGCTCCGCAGTCTAAGACTCTGCACCTCTAGGTTATCGCAGGCCGAGGCATTCTGGTCAGTGTCAGAGCATCTTTGGCAGGAAAAAGGGTTATTGGTCATTGGTTACAACCGCAAAACGAGTATTAGTAACGCAATGTAAGTGGCCAAGCTCACCAATGTCAAAAGAAGCACCGAGTCTCCTGCAGACTTGAAGCCGTCCAGGTTGTCCTGGTGGCTATAATAAGCATCTATGTGATATGCCTTGAAATACCCGATGAAATAAAACATGCAGCCATATGCCGTGTACACCGTGCCGATCGGGAGAAACTCCAGGGAAAACAACTTGACAATCACCACTGAGAATGAGAGGCACGACACCGCCGTGCGGGTGTATGCGCCTTCATACGTTCTTTGGTATGCACGCACGTCTTGTCTGAGACCCGAGCTGCTAAGGTCATCCAACCGTGAAACTCTTCTGGGGAAGGACATGGCTGCGCCCGATAGAGCGGTGGAAGAAGTGTGGAGGTGCTCACATCCCGCAGCGCACGTGACCGCGCATACTCGATAGGGCAGGCGGTTGTGTGCAGTCGCGCACTGCGAAGAATAGAGGCACCTAGTTGATACTCGCTCCCACCACCAACGTGAATGGCACCAAAGAAAACGTACTCCGTGACACTCAAGTTATCGCTGGACGTTCTCCGGTCCTTAAAGGCTGCCCCTGCAGCATCAAAGGCAAAATCGCGGGTCAAGAAACTCAGCAAGGAGAAGAAAACCGGCACGTTGTCCCCCGGGTCATCCCCCGCCCCGACTGATGATTCCCAAGGCAAAGGGACCGTCAATACCGGGCCCAAAGAGCTCTCTACTGCAGGTCTTACGGTGAGCAGCATTGCGCAAGCACTCGACAAGTCCGGGCGGCCGTGCCGAAGATGGACCAGAGCGCCCATCCATTTCAAGACATTTTCTGGGTTCAAAATCAGCATAGACACGTGGAAGCAAAGCCTCGTGCCGCCGGCTTCCGAGTCAGAAGATCAGAGCGTTGGTATGGCTGACGGCGATGCAATGTCAATCAAGGCCGAGGAGGCGGTGACCACATAAACCAACGCAAGGGAAGCACAACCGGGGGTGTTTTTGGAATTCCAGCACGTGGTTTGGATGAGTCAAATATGAGTGATGTGATGCTACAGAATGTATCACACTCGAGATGACCCAGAAGTACACATGGGTGAGAGACAGGAATTACATGCGGCTGCTCTATGCACTTGGAGGGTGGTGCAACATTGATCAACGCGAGATTGGTTGATTCGTGTGTGGTTCCACACTGGCTATGTACCACTGCATTGCTGGTTTGTTTTTGTCTAGTTGGAAGACTACCCATCAGATGAACTTATACACTGCTTAGAGGGCGACTGAATACAAGTGCCTTGGCCACGTGGATGCACTGCGCACCACTCTGAATGTTCACTAGTACACAACTGTGAATGATTTTCTTCTGTGAATTTTCACTAGTGTCGAACCAACGATGGCAACGCACCTCAATTCTGGCAACGCACCTTAAGTCTGGCAACTCCAGTGTCCAGCCGTCGCTATAGTATAGAAGCTATACGCAGTACATCGCGCAGTGAAGATTACCCTCTTGTCACCTCGTCACCTCAGTCTCTTCAACGCTCTACTTCCGCCGCTGCACCCCCCACTTCTCCCTAGGGCCAGGATGCTCATGCTACGCCGCATTCACAGCCTCAAGCGGTATTCTGCAAAAGCAACCCACAATGTGTCGGCCACGCACTCCAACCTTGCAATCGCCAACAAACAACTCCTCTATGCCACCGATCCGGTAACTCCAGGCTCCATCTTCTTTTTGCCCCATGGCACGCGAGTCTTCAACAAATTGGTGCAATTCATGAAGAACCAGCAGGAACGGTACGGGTTCCAGGAGGTGATCACGCCGTTGATCTACAAGAAGCAGTTGTACGAGACCTCGGGGCACTGGGAAAACTACAAGGACGACATGTTCAAGGTGGTGGGAAACCAGAACCGAGATGAGGATACTACAGACGCCGGCTGTGAAGATCCGGAAACTCCGCCGAAGCATGCAAGTGAAGTGACGGACATGGCCCCGGCGGATGCTCACGTGTACGGGTTGAAACCCATGAATTGCCCCGGCCATTGCATCATCTACTCCAAGTTCGAGAGGTCGTACAACGAGCTTCCCATTCGGTACTCGGACTTTTCCGCGCTTCACCGAAACGAAGCCAGCGGGGCGCTCTCGGGCCTTACACGTGTGCGGCGCTTTCACCAAGACGACGGCCATATCTTCTGCGAGCTCCAGCAGATCGACCGTGAAATCAAAAACACGCTCTTGCTCATCAAAAACACATACAAGGTGTTTGGGATTGGCGAGGACGGCATCCAGTTCTTCTTGAGCACACGGCCCCCAGATAAGTTCATTGGCGAGGTGGAAACGTGGGACTCCGCTGAAACGCAGTTGAAGCGCGTCCTTGACGAGATCAGCTCGGCATGGCACATCAGGGACGGCGACGGTGCGTTCTATGGCCCCAAGATCGATGTTCTTCTCACTGACAACTACGGCAAGTCTCACCAGGTTGGCACCGTGCAGCTTGACTTCCAGTTGCCGGCACGGTTCCAGCTCAAGTACACAGACGAATCGGGGAACCGCCACAAGCAGCCGATCATGGTGCACCGCGCGGTGTTTGGCTCGTTGGAGCGCTTTTTCGCCATTCTCCTCGACCATTATCAGGGAAAGTGGCCGTTCTGGTTGAACCCTCGGCAAGCCGTGGTGATTCCTGTGGCAGACAGACACGCCAACTTCGCCGAGCAAGTACGGCACCAGCTAACTGGTGAGATCCTTGGCGCAAGCTCAATGGCTCCCATGACCGGGTACCACTTCTATGTGGACGTGGACGGCCGCAGCGAAACTGTGGGCAACCGCATCAAAGACGCCTTGAAAAAGGGTTATAGCTACATTATTATGGTGGGGGATAAGGATATCCAGAACGGCACAGTTTCCGTACGCACCCGAGATGACAGGCATGTGGAAAACCTCAGCACAAAGGACCTTTATGACCGGTTCGTCCAGTTGGAAAAAAGCTACAATTAGAGAAGTGGTCCAGGGGAGTCGTCTTCACTCAAATCATCCAAGATATGGCCTATTTGGCCCTCATCATTTCTTCGGGCAGCGCCCATTGCATCTATCGTACATAGTTTAACATTCAGGGAACAGTTGACATGAAACATGCATCAAGAGGCCGTCCCACGCGTTTTTCCAAATTAATGGGGGTCGAACTCCCTCTGCCTTGCATTCCCCTTCAACTCTTCTATTTTACCCCGTAACCCTTGGATATCAATATCCTCTCCAATTGGAGCCACAAATCCCTGACAATCATCTTATCACGGAACCGCTTGTCACCCCGGTCCACACTGATCGCCGTCACGTTCCAGTCGCTGATTTGCTTGGGCACTATTCCTCCCGAATATGTGACAAAGAACCCATGGTAGTGCTGAAACAAAGTCTCAGGCTTCGAGTACTTGAACTTCAGAAACTGCCACGCTTGGCCGGTGGTGAATATGGCTACCACGCGATCCCAGTATTCAGGCTTGGTAAAGAGGTCCACATTGTCCACCACCATGATCAGCTGTGCAGCCTGCACCAAGTTGGGCGAGCTGTGATTAATGGTAACCACGTTATTCTCTGAGCGCTGTAAACTAGGCTCAACAAAGCGGCCCTCCTCCAAGAATTCCTTGATATTGCTGAGGGACATCAACGCCGTGGTGGCCGGAGAAACGATTATGATGGGCTGCTTCTTCTGCAGTTGCGCCCCAGATGCAGCATGCGTCCTTCCGTTTGTCTTGGACTTCTTCAACGTGCTGGTGTACTTTTTTGCGTCGGAAATCAAGTTCTTGAGTAGTAAGTTCTTGGATCCTCTCAAGGCAGCGTTGTGATCGAGAGACTCGAGCTCAAACTCGCCTATCCGAACCATCTGGGGGTCACTTATGCTTCTCTTGCGAGGTTCCGAGGCATCTGTCCCGTCGCTGGCCTCGTTCTTGATGAACTTGCACAGCTCGGAGTTGCCATTCAACCAGGTGGTCAACTCGGCCTTGACCAAGAACTTGAAGTCCGCGATACCGTTCTCCAAACAGGCATTCTTGTAGTCGACAATCGAAGAGCTCTCATTCATCCAGCAGAAAATCACCGGCCGGAGCGACTCCTGGGTGTCCTCATTGTGGAAGGCGGTGGGCTGATCCAAGTCATAGGGCGTGCCGTCGATATTCACATGCGTGGCCTCTTTGATAGAAGCTGTTTCACTGGCCTGACCTTCTGCATCATGGACGACCAACTGCACGGGTTTCTTGCCCAAGATTGCCGTGCGCAACTGTACAAGCGGGTCCATGTCTAACAGAGGTGAGTTTTCGTGGGTGTTTTTCGCGCCTTGTAGCGACACTGTCCAAGGCCGGTGTCCACGTGATCGAGACTCCGTCTGCGCCTGTTGAATATGCCGGCTGTTGATGATTGGATTTTGCAAGTGGCTAGGCTAGGCTTGCTTTATATGGCGGTTTGGTCCAGCTGGTCTAAACTAGGGGAAAATCCGGCGTTGGCTCCTGCCCCCTGGCTCCTTGGCCGCCCCTTTCCCTTCCCATTTGGAGACTGCCAACGGCTATATGCAGGGCGATCACCCCAGCCATTACTTTTCCTTTTGGCCACTGTTTGGGGAATAAGGGGTATTGCGGAACACTGTGTTGGGGAGTTCTCGAGGGCCGTCAGAAATAGGTATCTCGCTCAAATGTATGTGAGGATGCTCTTCCAGTTGGGAAGGAAGGGCGGGTATGCGGTGAGCTTTATACAGGTCTTATCGCGGTTGATTCTTCAGCTGGGCTGCCACCTAATGCTACCACCCACTCCCCGAGCATACTGGTACTGTGAGTTACTTATATACTAGCTGACCATTGATTGGGTTCTTGGATGGTGCAATTGTCCATTGACTGGATTGCTGCCTACTGACCCGTCGAGGTGCCTACTGAGTGCCTGCTAGCACCTATACCGTCTCTTGCCATTACTGCTATTGCCGCCGTGATCTTATTGCTACCGTCATCCTATTACCGCCGTTCCGCAATCGCTACCACTTCACCTTCATTGCGTGCTACTCCATCACCGCCTATTGCCTGGCTGTCCGCAGTTACCATTACCCTCTACCATTGGCATCCTGACTTGCTAGTTCCATACCCCTAGTCCCTCTTGCCCTATAATCACCAATTTCCCGCTGAAAAACCCATTGGGCTACCCGCTGCAATACCATGTCGGTTGTGCTGCAGTGGAAAGATGACGCCTATTCCACGCTCCAAAAAGCCCAGGAAATGTCTTCGCAGGCGCAGGCCTCTTTAGATGCCACACACCACTTTTTGGCTGTGGATAGCTTCACTAAAACCCAGCATGTGTTGACGAATGTGGCGCTGGTGCACTCCAAACAAAAGGAGTGCCAGGCTATTCTTGCAAAATTGCAGACCCAATTCTCCAATCTCCGCGCTCGGTATAACAATGATCTAGACGCGAAGCTTCGCCCGTCTCTCAAGAAACTCGAAGAAGTTCAGGCCCGCCTAGCAACCGTGGAAGTTCCGTCTTTTCTTCTCCGGCTGCCGAAGAAGCAACTGGTACTGCAACACTTGGATGACTTTATCTCCACTGACGAAATCGATCACCTCCGAAAAAACATGGCCCTGTACCAGAACAATTGCGCGGCTTTTCTTGCTCTTCTAGAGTCGGAATTTGCAGCCGCCAACGCCGCCTGGCTGGAACTCTCAAAAGAATACTCCTCCTTTGTCTCCATTCAGGAGGTGCCCGTTTATGAGTTGCAGCAGTTGCAAAAGTTTCTCCAGGACCTAGATCACCATGAGTCAAGGGCGCCTCGCAAGAATGATTCCAAGATAGTCTCGTCGGTCGAAAGCATATTAGACCAGAACAACGCGATGAGCCACGAGCTTGTCAATCTCCTCCAGATGCTCACCAATCACTATGATCAATGCACCAGTGCCTTGAGCTGGATTCAGGGCAATCCTCTGCAGACAGCCGATTTGGCAGTCCTTGAAAACGATACGCGAGAGCTTCCTTCAGTACTACGAGAAATCTCCTCCATCCAAGAAATTTTGCTGACGAATAAGCGCAGCTTGGCTTACACTATTGAGCCCAGAGGTTACGACCTCATGATTGACAAGTGTGACCGTTTAACACATGCCTTGGCGGAATTTCAGAGCAAAGTGCTCACAAAAGTCACTTTATTGATGGCTCACTTTTCCAGCCATTACAACCACTCATTCTTGGGTCCCAGCTCCTTGCATCCACAAGAGACTCCAATGGCGAGCTTTTCACAGGTGCTAGACCTGCTCTCTGATCACTACCAGCAATTTTGCAGCGTGTACCATGTGCAGTATTTGAGTGAGTTGTACTACGAACAGTATGTGTATCCGAGAAAGTTCCTCAAGCTCATCGATGAGTTCTTCAACGACAAGTTGTTGAGTTTTGAGGACGCAGAGCGTGAGAGAAGACTCGCTTGGTTGCGCAGATACGGCGAGTTTATACCCAGCTCATTCCAGCTTCCGGGCGACTCGGTGTACCCTAGCGTGGTGCAGGTTGTAAGCGATGGCTTGGATGATTTGAATTCCGAAACCGCCGAATCCGATGAAGCTAGGCTCTTGGAGTTGCTCAAGGCCCCTGCAAACACCAGCCTGTAGAGCATGTGCCCATTTCCGTGCACCCATCATGATTCCAACTCAGACGTGGTTGTTTTGAGAGTGTGAATAGACGTACGGTACTTCAATTTGCACCGCCAAGAACTTTTATCCTGTCACTTGATGCAATTTGTGGCTTATGCTGGGGCTCCTTGGTCGTGCGCGCTTCAAAACCACTTTGAGGTGTGCCCGAACCTCAAGCCATAAGCCCATGGTCAAACAGAATAATGGCATTGCATTCTCTGCCACAGGCACTTTAAGTGGCGCCCACGGCGATACGAGAAAATCTGCTTCCAAGATAAACCCAGAGCTCGAGGATGAAGGCTATCGCGATTCTGACAATCATCTAGGCAGTTCCATTCCTCCCTCCGGTAACATGTTCCTGCGGGCCGATCGCCCGGAATCGGTCCTCGGCCATCCGATGGCTTCCTCATTGGGCTCAGGCTCCTTTCAGGCTGGCTCTGATCAGTCCCCTAGCTCAGGCAATATGATCAGTCAATATGGGATCGGTGCCAAGTTGCTTATGAACATGGGCTACAAGCAAGGCCAGGGCCTCGGGCTAAAAAAAGACGGAATCGTCAAGCCTATTGAAACAAATTTACGGCCTCAGGGATTGGGAGTGGGAGGCATGCGAGAGAAGACAGGAGAACACCGAAAAGGAACCAAATTCGCTAAGCCAACTAAATCGGTCAGATCAAGTGAAAATTCGCAAACAGATGAGTCGGAACACACAGAAGAGTCCAGCAAGGATGACGACGAGCCTATCCGGTTCTCCAAGCCGTCATATGATCTCTTTACGCTTATTGCATCCTTGGAGCTGATGGAAGTTCAAGTTCCGATTCACTACAAACAGTTGTGTGAAAGTATGGATGGCCGGCAGGCAGAGGTGGAGAAGGCGCAAATGGTGTTGCTGAAGGTTTCTTTGGAAGTGGGCCGGTTGAACAGCGAGAAAAAGGCCCTTGAGACGGAGAAGGAGTACTTGGAAAGGGCCATGGCCTCGCAATCCCATCAACACTTGGCGCTTATGCGGATCCAGAGCATCTTGCTGAACGACCCCCTCTTGGATCTGAGCGATTTGTTGGATGTGCTTGGTTCCCTCACCCAAGAGCTGTTTTCCAAGGTGGATGATCTAGACATGATCTTCGTGTTGATAGCGCGGGACTATGTGAAAGGTGTAGCCCAAAATGCAAGACGCCAGCCAGAAGGTCATCAAGTGTTGGTGCAAATGGCGGGACTATTCCGGATGATACTCAAAGAGCCCCCTTCCTTACGACTTAATTATTGGGACTCGATGCTCATGGAAATGCTCGCAGGCCTCGGGCAAAAGAGCCTCACTGAACTCAAGCAAGAAATCGATTGGTGGCTTACTTCTTCGATTGTCATAGACGACCAGCTCATGGGGGAGATTTGCCACGAACAATTGGTTCTTCCTGCCATTCAAAACATCTTTGCTGCATGGGACCCTTTGTCTGGGTTCGATTACCAAATAGTGCAGACATTGAAAGACTTCGGTGGCTCGGAAGAAATTCAGGCTTTTGTCTTGGACTCGATCGGCCAAAAGTACACGGACGGTCTTTCCAAAGCATGGCAACGGATCAAGCTTGAACAAGATCCGAGCAACTTACACGTCATCCTCGAGCATCTAGATCAAATAGGTCTAGAGCTACTTAAGGAGCACGACTCAGAATTGGCAAATACACTTTTTGCCTCGAACATGCAGAGTCTCTTGGCATATTGCAATAGTGAAGCGTCAATCGAGCAGAAACTCATGCTTGTATGTCGCATGCGACATACATGTGCCAAAGTCATCACTGCGCAGCAATTCTCGATGATCTTGGAGGTGGTTCTTCTCAATCCGCTTGTGAGGGAATTGGAGGCCCTTTTGGAGAAAAACGGCAGCCCAAAGAGTTGGTTCTGGTCTCTTCAGGCGACTTTTGATAAAGTGTGCCAAGTCACCGGGGAAGGCGGAGAGATTTTTCTATGGTACTGCAATAAGCTCTTGTGGATGATTGACGAGCACTCACAAGGAAGAAAACCTACTGTGGAGCTCCCCAGCTACAAAAATAATGACTGTGCCGGCCAGGACTTTTGTTCATTTTTGATAAGCGGCGAAGCTACCACCGACGTTTACTCTGTGCCTGTACAAGACCTTCTCGTGACTTTCCGAGATGTGGTGCAGAAATTATGTCAAGAAAGGAACATCACGTTCGTGGAGAATGGACAAACAGATAGGCATATGAATACACTCTATGACCTCGGAACAAGCAACCACCTCTTGCGGAGCTATATATCCAATGACGTTCTATTTGTGGAAGTAAACGGGAAGTTTGTCCCGGTGGATGTACAGGAATACTTGGATCGCATCTAGCCCAACTTTCCGGCTTTCTGTGGCCTCGTCTATCATCAAGGAACGGCGGGTGCCTCCCAGGAGTTCATGTACGTGGTGAGAAACTTGCTGGGCCAAGTACATTGTGCTAAGTGACTGGCTCGAAGCTCGCTGCGCATGTGGTGAGGCCAGCAACGCATGGCAATGCATTTGGACTTGAAGAGCCAAAAGTGCATCTCATAAAACCTGCAAACTTCATTACTGGACTATTTTGAAAAGTACATGGCCAATACCGCAGGCTACTGCTACACCCAGACAATCGCAGGCGGTCTTGCATACACCCCGGCGCACGTCCATTGGGACACTGGCACGCATCAACACCACCCCACTTCCACCATCGCCCTACTTCCAGCGCCGCCCCACTTCCAACCGCTTCCACCACTGTCGCAAACATCCCATTCGTGGCCGAAATGAACAGGGTCCTGACCTTCACACAATTAGTACGCGTGCCACATTCACTCCCCGGCATAGCAGTGCGTGTATCGCCACGTTTGGCGTACTCTACAAACAAGAAGAAGCAGCGGATTAGCAGTCTCATGGACAGAATCGGCGACGAAAACAGCAAGGAGTCGCAGAAAACGATCAAAATCGTCCGCACCATCGGGGTGGGATCCATAGTTGTGGTTCTCTGCTCATTGTTCTGGGCAAGCGCCATGAGTGCCCCGGTAAAGGAGACTTTCGTGGAAACCCCGGATCTCTCAAAAGACGTGAGGAACCAATGAATATGAAGGATGGCCTTTTCATGGGCTGCTTTTGGTGGCAGCAATGTATATAGCACGAAAGAATAGAGCTGGGAAAAGATCCAGTCTCGGACCCCTGAGCCGTATCGACAACAAGCACGCAGTTACAGAGTGCTATGGAACACCCCTTGTTCAATGGCTTGTCACCAGTGTCGCTGAAGCGGCCACCACCATCTTCTCAGTACTTGGGGCCAGTAACCTCCAGGACGACTCTGGAGTGTACATACAGTATCCGGTTTAGGCGTTGGCTCATGCGTGAACTGCTTCGGGGACCCTTTAAGCTCTTCAGTTTGCCATGAACTCCTGTATCCAGCCGCTTCTACTCTTCTATCCATACTCATCTATCACTCTTCGATCCAGGCCTTCTAGACTTTTTACCCATCGCCTTGATCCTGACTTGAAGTTCACCATGATGCCGTATGCAGGCACGCGGTGGCCGAGAAGCGGCTCACGAAGGTCTACAAGTTCCATGCAATGGCCATGGACACGGAAGAGCTGGTGCATGTCGGTCAAAAGTGAAGCCTCTGGGCGTTCCGAGTATTCCACAACACAGAGGGTGCATTCCCGAGTGTGCCTGATTTTTGGCAGCCTCATAATCTTTCGCTCTAGAGCCAACCCCAGAGATTTCCACGTGGGAAGGCTAACCGCACCACATTATAAACCTCCACTGTTGCCCAACCAACAGCCCGGGCACAGACCCGGCGATTCCACTTGTTTAATAAGCAAAACGGTGAAATGGTAAAGGTGTTGGTAGTATAATGGTACTAGTTGTCATTGGTACCTTTTATTGGACGGTATCAGTAGGTCAATTCTAGTAGTTATACCATAGTTACAGTTGTATCAGATTACATCGTACTTATACGTAGTACATCGTAGTTATACGTAGTACATCGTAGGTTCACAGTAGTTACATCAGTGGCTACTCGGTGCATTGTGTACTCGCCAAATCATTGATTACTTGCGATGGTGAACTGCCTTGGTCGAGTCATTTGGTACTTCATATACCTTGCGCCCATTGCCTCTGCTTAGTAAGGTTCATGCGCACCAGCGCACACTTTTTCTAGCCTCCACATTTTCCTAAGACATTCTCTACACCTTGTCAAAATGTTCAGAACTGCCTTCAAGTCGGCCGCTCGCCAGGCTTCGCTGCCAAGAGCTTACTCCACCCGCGGTGCCCGTGTGCTCAAGCCCAGAGGCCTCGTCTTGGCCGCTCTGTTCGTTGCTTCGTCCCTAGTCTTTTTGCCCTTGGCCTCCGTGGACAATGACGCCGACAAATCCAAGGTGGACAACGACAAAAGGTCCACCAAACTCGCCGCACACGACGGAAAGTCCAATTTCAGTGTGGAGAACTCCTCCAACAAGCCATCGGAGGTGATTCCCGAGGACCACCCGGGCAAGATGCCCCAGAGAAAGGCCTCCGAGAAGGCTACGGAGAATGCTTCCGACAAGGCCGAAAAAGAGGGTTCTGAGAAGGCTGCGAAGAATGCTTCTGACAAGGCCGAAAAAGAGGGCTCTGAAAAGAAGGATTCGGGAACGGACTCCGATGGCCAAGGCAACGATGAGGGCACGGAGCCATCTGAAGAGGAACAATCGGGTGAGCAGGGCGCGGCCTATAACCCTGAAACTGGCGAGATCAACTGGGACTGTCCGTGCTTAGGGGGCATGGCCCACGGCCCATGTGGCGAGGAGTTCAAGACAGCTTTCTCTTGCTTCATTTACTCAGAGACCGAGCCCAAGGGTATCGACTGTATTCAGAAGTTTGAAGCCATGAGGACCTGCTTCAGGCAACATCCTGAGCATTATAAGGAGGAGTTGTACGAGGATGACGAGCCTAAGCCATCCACTGAGACGGATAAAAAGCCCCCTAGGGATCAGCACGAGCACATGGATCCCTCATCCCAAGAGCCCGCAGCCACCGAGGATATTTCAAAAGTCGCTTAGAGAACTTTCATGTAAATAGATAAATAGATACAAACCATACATACCAATCCATAACCGAACTAAGGCTAGTCCAATGGAGGTCTAGACTACACATGCCTCTTTGGCGGCTCAAAGTCTGAGTATAGTATGGATTAGTAATTAACATTAACATGCACAGGAAGACAGTTTGGGGAACCCATTAAGGTCGATTAGATCCTCCTTCAACAGCTGCTGGTCGGTTGTGTCGCGGGAACAACTCAACCACGCAGCACGACGAAAAACCGCCTCCACCGTGTGCAAGTTCTTAGCAGAGGCCTCCATGATGTCGAGGTGCCAGTCCACGTGACCGTCCAAGGGCGCTGCCTGCAGGTTTGTTCTTCGACAGAGGATGTCCCGGACCTCGGCGAGCTCAACGCTTCGGTCGACCGACTTGTCCAGTTTATTGCCAACTATCACTATGGCAGGCGCTGTGACTTTGCAGTGGGTCATGAACCGCGTGAACCACTCGCGCACGCTCAAGAGCGACTCGTAGTTGGTGATATCGTAGACAAACACCGCCACATCAGCGCCTCGGTAGAACGCTTGTGAGATGGAATTGAACCGCTCTTGCCCCGCAGTATCCCATATCTGAAGACATACTTTTTTGGCTGCACCTGCGTCTAAGGTGTCACTGACCTGGTCCTTTCCATGTGCGGAGGGTTCAAATGCTGCACCTGAACCTCTTTGATTTGCGGCGACGTCCGGCTCATCCGTTCCGGAACTCTTAATGTGTTCTGCCCCCGTTTCCCTTGCTTGAGGGTCTGGGATCCGGAGTGTGGTGGTCAAGAAGTCTGCACCAACCGTTGCTTTGTAGGCGCCCGAAAAGATATGGTGCACGAGCTGGGATCGTAGACATGTCTTGCCCACTCCCAGGTCACCAAGAAGCACGACCTTTAGCGTCGGGGTGTGCAAGTCAGGGGAAGCTGAGCCTGGAGCCAAGGCGGACTTGGCCGGTAGTTGGGCCATGGTGGCCGAGCATTCGGAGCGCATTCCATAAGGCGCGGCAGGCGGTGGTGCCTGAGACTACTGAGAAACCATCAGGACAGCTCCAAATGACCGGATTTGGCCCCGTAGGTATTGGGCCCTGACAAGCCCATAAATCCAATCTTCAAAGAAGAGAAATATGGAACCCCAACTTTCGGCCCCAATCCTCGGCACTGGTTCCCTTGGGGTCAGAGTGGGGGCTTAGAGCCGCACGTGATCCTCCACGCACCAGCATTCCCTATGGTCGCGTGAACACAGACCTGACCACCACTTTCTCAGCAAGCATGAAGGTATACTACATTGGCATCTTCAAAGTCGGCGAAAAGGCTGTGGAGTTGTCATCGGCAAGTGACCTCCTGCAGTTCTCGTTTTTTGAGCGCAGCTCCGTGTCCCAGTTCATGACCTTCTTCTCTGAAACCGTTTCCCAAAGAACCCCTGCGGGTCAGAGGCAATCCATCGAAGAGGGCAACTACGTGGGCCACACCTACACGAGGTCCGAGGGATTGTCGTGTGTCTTGATCACCGATAAGGAATACCCTGTTAGACCAGCCTACACTTTAATCAACAAGATCTTGGAGGAGTACTTATCACTCCATCCCGCCAGCCAATGGAGCAACGTCACCGCAACAAACAGTTCGTTGGCTTTCGACAAGTTGGAAGTGTACTTGAAAAAATACCAGGATCCAAGCCAGGCCGATTCCATCATGAAGGTTCAGCAGGAATTGGACGAGACCAAGATTGTTTTGCACAAGACCATCGAGAGTGTCTTGCAGAGAGGCGAGAAATTGGACTCTCTAGTCGACAAATCCGAGGCTTTGTCGTCTTCCTCGAGGATGTTTTACAAGCAGGCCAAAAAGACCAACTCCTGCTGTTGCATTGTTTAGGTGCTGCTCTCGCTGTTGCCCAAACGGGAAGCTTTAATAATGTCTGTATTGGGGAAGGCTATACCGGAGCCACCCCGACGACTTTCGCGTCACAGGCGTCTCCGAGCCACGCTGTGCAACATAATCCACCAGAATTGCCTTGTGAGCCACAGGCTACAAGCTGCGTTCGCGCTCGCTTCCGTCCTACGCGGCCGATTTGTATAAGCTAAGTTGATTCTTTCACTGACACAGTTCAGATCTATGTAAATGAGACGGAAAAAATCTCTAAAGTGTCTGTTGGGGTCTATAATGTTCGCGTCCACGGCGCCAGGATATATCAAATATCCTGGGTACTGCAGGGTTCGAAAACGTCTACGCTTTCGATGACTTCACTGCTTCGAACGCCTTGAGGAGCTTGCGACGGGCACCCAAGGCCTTGACGCCTCGCGCTTCCAAGTCTTGGTCGGTCAAATCGACCAAATCCTCCCAATAAATGTCTTTCAAGCAATCAGTGTACTTGTGCAAGCGAAGTAACTTTAGCCATGCCGGGATGTTGGCTAACAACTCAGGACTGGAGATCTCTGGCGGCATGGAGGAATTACCGTTGGACATAGATGCCAAAGGAGTGGAGGGCCCAGACACCTTCCCATTGGGAGACGCCGCATCTTTTCCACCCATGATCGCGGACGAGTACTTTTGCACCACAGGCACCAGGGACGAGTTGCCCAGCCTGTTGAGAGACTCCTCGTAGGCCATAGCACTGTGAACACGGTTGTTTGGGGTCGGAACCTGATTGTGGATGTTTTGTTGGGGGTGATGCGCAAGATGATTGGTTTTGCGAGAGTCCAAGGCCACGCGGGAGTTAATGGTTGCTAGAGCGCCCAATTTATTGGTGGCAGAGAGATCGATACTGTCGCCAGTATATGAGAGAGGCAGGTTCGAAGCTGCGGCCAACTGCAAAAAGTTTGTTTTCTCGTACAAGTGGGATGTGGGAGAGCTGCGGTCCGACGCGGTAGTCTGGGGCTGATTCTGGGCTTGGAAGCGGTTGTTCAACGTGGGATCTGCCAGTTTGGGGCGCTGCACCTTCGACTCGAACAAGTGAGAACGAAGATTGTTGGTCTTGGGCTTAGGTTGCACCAAGCCCTTGTTCTGCGAGCCCGAGCGCATTGACTCGTCTATAGACAAAGAGTCCATATCGTTGACAAAGTCCGAAGGATAGACGAAGTTCTTGGTGTACTGCAGATGGTGCAAGCCTGGGTTCAACGGGCCGTGCACGGCGCCATTGTTGCCATTTCGGAGGGTCAAGTGGCTCTGCAACTTCGACTTCATCGTAAGCAAAATGTCAAACGGCAAATGGTTGCACCAGTAGTCGAGCATGGAAAGAGTTTCCTGGGGGCTCAAGTTTTCAATCCAATTGGTAAACAGAATGATGTCCAGATAAAAGTTGGAGGAGGGCTTGTTGCTAGACAAGGCCAGGTTTTGCTGGCGCAGCAATAAGGAAGGGAACTCATTGACAGACTGGGGCCGGTTAGGAACCGAGCTTAAAGAAGGCACAAGCCCCGAGTTTTGGCCCAATAACGAGTGTGTCGAGGGAGACAAGGCCCTGTCCCTGGCCAAAGTGTCCTGCATGATACCGCCCGCCAAACCCAGGTTCATTGGGAGGCCATAGCTAACTGAGTTCGGCGTGGCCATATGCCTCTGACTTCCAGGAACCGCCATGTTGTGCAGTCCGGACAGTAAACTGCCGTCGGGAGTGTTGGAGTAGCTCAAGTCTAGATCCAAGTCCGCTTTCAAGGCCTCGAATTCCTGCTGCAAATTGTATCCCACGCTTTGGTTCCGTTCAGATTGGAAGTTTTGCGGGTGGTTTTCATTGACATTTTGCTGGAAGCTCCGGATGTCGCTCTCTCCAGGAGCCGGGGACAACATGATAGGGCGTTCCAGGTATGCCTTGTAATCAGAAAATTCGTTTGCCATGCTGCACGAGAGATGGCGGGAGAAACTCGGCTACCTTCTGAGGGTTTGAGATCCTTCAGAGTACGGTGTCGAGCCCTGGGTAAGTTTGAGTCCTAGGTAAGATGGAGCGGGTCTTATGCGTACCTTCTGAGACTTGCGAGTTGTCCTCGAATCCACTTTGCCTGAAGTGAACGGCCGCCTAGAGCAGGTCAAAAGCGAGAGAATTTGCTCAAAATTTACCCTGAACACGGGAGGAAATTTGCCTTTGCAGCGTGAGTGGTCTCTATTGTAGACAGATGGACCAACGCAGAAGCTTGTGCTGAGTTTGTTCCCCAGTATGGATCAGGAAAAGAATGGGGATTCCGACAGAAGATATTCGCAGTCTCATCGACTTCTTGCTGGTCACGTGCGCGTCCACTCACGCGAATTTTTGACCGCGCACGTTTTTGGCCTGTGACTGCCAGCCAGCTTCTTCTCTGGACTAGTCTACAGATTAGGCCGGGCATATCTACCATGTGGGTATGCCAGAATGTATTTAAATGCAAATCTATAAGTCTATTGTCGCTATGATGATGCTTCTGCTCTCTTCAACCAATACCGTTTGTTCTCCATCACGATCTCCGCAGTGTACTGCAACTGGGGAAATTGCTTCGCTATGTTGTTGAACAAGCCCTCTGCGAACGTCTGGATGAAAAAAATCTGGCCCTTATGGATGTTGGGCGAGCTTTCCAAGATATCTTTCAATTCCATAGGCAACTTCTGGTACTTGCCGTCGATATCGAAACTGGTGTTTTTGCCGAGCACACTTTCAAGGATCTCCACTTCTTCGAACTCCCTCGACAAAACCAGCGCCCACTGTGCGGAAATACGGAGCGGCCTGCTAACGTTGGATATGTCCGCGCACTTTATGAGCACCGAGCAGATCAAGAGAACTTGCTCAAGCAGGTCCGGATCGTGTGGTCCGAGTGGGAACTCTTTGAGCTTGTTGATGTACTCGAAATGCTCCGCCATATCAGTAGCCAAGATACTAGTATTGATGAGCCCCTTTAAATTTCCTTTTTCCCCGACGCCTGTTTGAAGGAGGCTGGGCCAGTTAATGCTCAAGATCTTATTGGTAAAGATAGAAGCGTGAAACAGCTCTAACACTGACCGGCCACTGTATATCTGGGATGTTGGAGCAGAGTGTTTAATCATAAATGCATTCGTAACGCCTGGGTGGCCCACGTCATGGCCCAATGCAGACACCAATAATCCCAAGCTTTGGATAGGGTTTAGGGGCGCTTTTCCATTCTCACCAGGTGCCTTTGTTGTGACAGATGCCACCAATTCTGCAGATGGAACAAACTCTCGTTGGCCCTTTATGGTCAGAAGCTCACAAGCCCGTGGATCAGTTTCCAACTGCTCGAATTCAGGTAAGCAGCCGAGTTTGACAAGAAAGTAGAAACATGCTTGAGTTACGTCAGCAGCGTGGCGGAAATTGTGGAACGGGTTACCGTTATTGTAGGTATCCCTCGTCATGAAAATCATACAGAGGAGCTCATTGGTCAGAAGAAGCTGTAAGTCAGTCGGAGCGTCCAGGGACTTAATGTAATTAATTGCATGCCTTAGCATAAGGTAAATGCAATATAGCAAGTCGTCATTGGACAACTCGTGGGCTGGAAATGCCCAATGGCCCACGCAGTGGCATAGCTTTGAAAAAGTCTGTTGGTTGGGGCGTTCTAGTATAGAAAGAAAATCTATGCAGCGCACAATCACGTTTTTCAAACGAATGACATCCTTTTCTGTTGCAGATGTCATGCTAGCCTGGTGGTGGAGCATAAAAGACATGGATGTGACAATGTCGGAGATATGAACTTGGACCTTGGTGGTAATGGACTTGTGCTCGGCATAGAAGTCGTGGACACTGATACCAGTGCCGGTCCACGTGGCCACCCTAGAAATTCTATATCTGAGAAGGTGGTTGATTTTGTCGATGGCAGCGTTGAGTTCAGACATGGACGCCTCGTTTTGTAACTCGTCGAATGAAATCACAATCAAATTCATATGTCCGAAGAAGTACCGGAGAAGAAGCATCTTCTCTGAAAGAGTCAAGTAGTCAAGCTCCGTGAGTAGGTTACTCTTGGCAGGCACGTCTTTTTCTAGAACAACGACCGTGGCTACATCCACATCATGCTCTTCATTTGCTTTCTTGAAGAAAATCTTGAGAAGAGGCGCCAAGGATGTCAAATGGCGAGGCGACTTGGCGTCGATGGGGAATGGCGACTCAAAAGAGTAATTTGGTGACACATAGTAAACCTGCGCCATCGTGGAGGGGTTGAGGCAAAAAGTAGGGTGAAGTAGTAGCTATGAGGGCTATCAAAAGCAGCCTTGAGTATAAGTATCCGACTTTTAGGATTGTGATATGGCAGCTTCGTTCGCCTAGATTGACCAAATAGCCTGAAAGAGCCGTGGAAAAGCCAGGGTAGTCCTAGGAATAGTCTGGAAGAGCCCCAAAGAGAGCCATAAACTGAACCGCGAGATACACGATTTGGGTGAAACAAGCTGCGTGGCCTCACCGGTGGGTAATCAAGGACGCTGCAGCCAGATCCAAGCGCGAGTGGAGCCGTTGATTCAGGAAGCTCTCAGTTGAAGGATAAAGACACTGTTTGACCGCTAGCACCACGTGCAAGATGCAGGAAACGAGGCGGACACAAGGGGTGGGAGCAGATACTTGGGCTTGAAAGGCGAAGCGCAGATGCGGCGGGAGGGGAGCTGCTCTGACGGGGTGGGTAAAGAAAAAGTGATTGCGGAAGTTGAAGTGCGTAGCGAGCAAAAACGAAATTGTAGGGAAGAGGTCGTGCATATAGTTCTGATATGCGCGCCGACGCATTGTTCAGTTCGGCCGCGAGCGAGTGAAGCCGTTGGTGGGGGACGGCGGCCGCGGCCAGATCTTCGGGCGACGAGTCGGACATGAGTGATACACCAATGGTTACAACTGGGAATGTACCCTAGGCTATACAGGCTCCGGTGCTTACCCTCGACAAGCCCCGCGGATGCTTCAAGCGGCCAGGTCTGCATCTAATGGTGGCGGCACGTTTTTTATCAGTCAATCTGTGGCCGCAGGATGCGTCCAGACCGAGCGGCTCACCCCAGTGCTCATTCCACGGTGCTCATCGATGGAGCTTAAAGGCTTTAGAAACCGCGCAACCCTTTTTTTTTTAATGACGAGATTTGACAATGTGGATCACCAAGGCCGTCAAGCCGCAGTACCGAGTCGAGTTTCGTGCGTTCCCTAAGAAGCAGGCCTGATGGTGGTGGGGATGGTGACGTTGGAGTAGGATTGTCGCGTAAAAGTAGGGTTCCGAAGCAGGGTTCCGAGACACGGTCCCGAGACAAAGTTCCAGAGCAGTGTTCCAAAGCAGAAATCTATACCGGTAAACCGGTGGCTTGCATCGCCATCATAGAGCCATCACCGTATATGCTATCAAAGCCACCGCAAAGCACGTGGCGGTAATGATCAAGTACCACATGCGCTGTTGGCGATGGGCGCGGTCGTACTCCTCGAACAGTCTGCACACGTCGTCTAGAACGGCCAACTTCTCCTTCATGGGCCCCAGCAAAACTCCCTTACACGCCACGATCCTCTCTCGTGCAGCGTTGACGCGCTCCGCTAGCGCCTCCAAAGTGTGCCGTAGCGCGTGCAACTTGTCCATACTACCCTGCAACCTCGTTCTGTACTTGCCCTTGGCTAGAGCCATGCTCTGCATCAACTGCAGTTGAAACTCGTCCACCTTGGCGGTTTCTTGCGTGAGGTACTTCTCAACCTGCTCCAATTCAATCTCACTGACGCTTTGCTCCACATTTAGCTTTTGGCTCCGCCCCGAGGCCTGGATAGCTTGGGCGAGCGCCTCGTCCACATGGCTTAGCGAAAGATTCGCCACGCCTCGATCTAGGTTGATGAGGTTCTCGGCCGTGCCATCACGAAACCCCACGTGGTGGTCCTTCCAGGTATACAGGAGTTTTCCCTGCACGATTTTCTCGTCGATGGGCGGATTCACGGCGGGCTTATCGGCGGGCTTATCGGAGTCTGCCGCCACGGGCCCGTCGTCCTTGGAATCCGAGTCATTATATGGCGTGATAAAAAAACTCAGGCGTGAGCCAGCTTGGCCGAGCAATCCCTGAATGTCTGTGTAGCTGCGTTGCTTGCTTTTGGCCTCCTTCTTGTAGAACTCTTCCACGAGACTCTTCTTGATGGACTTATCGACGGACCCATCGAAGCTGTGTTGCCGCGACCAGGCCACCGGGGTTTTGGGAACGGGCGAGTATGTTTTGCGGAGCTTGGGGCTAGGCAAAAGCCCGGGCGCTAGAAATGCCGGAGACGGGGTGCTGCTGCTCATGGGCCACTACCCCAGACCCGTGCGAGGCGTCATAACCCGTGGGACATCGGTACCTCTGAGTTACGGCACATGGCGCGTGGTAAGCTCCGCAGCCCGCGGGCTAAAGTGCGCGCTCGATCATCTTGGAGCTGGCAGCATGGAACCCGCAATTTGCCTCGATGAAAGCTGGCACGATTAATGGTTATTCATGGACTTGATGGACTTGATGGACTTGATGGACTTGATGGACTTGATGGACTTGATGGACTTAGTCGGAGGAGTCTAGACCCTTGGGCTCGACAAGGCCTTTTCAGGTGGAGCCACGCGCACCACGTCTCGGGGTGGCTCGAGCCCAGGTGCCTGCACGGGAGAGGCCCTCGGCAGTGGGCATGCACAATATCATCGGTTGAGGCGTACATTTGCTATCTACAAAAGCCCCAGCTTGGTTCCCCCATTCCCCTGGTGGTCATTAGTAAGGGTTCTCTCGTGTCCGATGTTCAAGGACATGAAACGGTGTCACTGGAATGCGTTTACGTGTTGCTGGGGCAATCGCGAGTTTCGCACGCGTATGCGGTTGTCATGAAGTCACAGTGAATGCAGTAAAGTCACAGTAAGTGCGGTGAAGTCACAGTGAGTGCGGTGAAGTCAGTGAATGCGGTGAAGATCACACGAGAACCACGCTACCCACAGCAAAAACAGGAAAAGGGCCGGACAGTCAATAGGGGCGTATGCAAGGTGGTGACTCGCCAAAGCTCTAAGAGCTAGTAAACTTCGCCGTCCAATTATTTCCCTGGATCGTGCTGTGGGCCAGCCTCAAGTACTTGTGGATGACGTCAACTAATTCCAGAGCTTTGCCCCAACGAGATAAGGCTTCTTCTTGGATTCTTCTCTAATCAACCAGGCCAGATTTGGAAGCACGTTAGAAAGCTCTTGCAGTTCAGCGTGCCTTTTTGCAGCCGGTCTCTTGCAGCGATCTTACAACCAGTACGTATCCGCTATGCCCCCATTATCTACTTTTGGACGAGACGAGTCTGACACCGCGCTGGAGCTGGCGGCCCGCCCAAAAAGCGGTTGATGTTACCGAGGTACGACGGATCGGTGACGGTGTTCTGCATATTGGCATTGCCGATGGCCGTTCTTAACCGACGCAAATTACTTGTTAGAGCATGGTATGTAGGGCCGAGGAAAATAGAGTGGGAGTTTATACCTCCACATGCTCTTGCTGCTCACTTTCTGCTAACTACATGGTCGCCGGGGTTTTATGATGGACGAGGGGCCGCCTGCTACACTTGGCGCTGGTCTGCATGGATTGTTCTGGTGCCCGGAATCACTCAAGCTTATGTGCAGTGGATTAGTGTCTGGATCAAATCAGAGACGACTTGGGAGGTGTAATTCCGATGCGAAAGCCGAGTACTCATAGGAAAGGAGAACCGTTACGGGACTTTCATGGCGAGGTGCTTCCTTGCACATTGGTCCTGGGCCAAGCTCTAAATGTCATGCGCTAGACTCAGCATAACTGAGTAGGTTCTCAGTTGGGAAGCTGAGACCCCGTTATCTTGAGAAAAGGCTGAATAATCGCATTAACTGCTGGATGAGTTATACGAACGCTTTCGTGACTAGGGGTTCCAACCCTGTTCAGTGGACTTACTGAATCCATAACTGACTCATTGGGTGCGGAGAATCATGGATCGTCTTTTAGACTGGCAACGAGGGATATTGGTGGAAGACTAAAGTACGCATGTTAATACGACACATACCACAAAATGGAAATCAACGTCATCACCAAAAAGAATTTATTGGAGGGTTTGAAGAGAAAGTGTTTCCACCAAAAAAGAGGAGCCGCATGCTAACTCCCAAATCTGGCGAGGACCCTCGACAAGTCCGTTTTGAACAGCCCCTCTATTTTGAATCATGTATTACCTATGCGGAAGTGTTACCTCCAATGCGGAAGTATTATATTGCAACTGTTCCATTATACACAGCAACTGGTCTTTTGGACAGCTCTCCACGGCGGATTCGCAGCCACACCCATTTCTTGGACGCGATACATCCTCTACCCATATGTAGGGAGTGCATGAAACCAGTGGCAGCGTGACGAGGGTCTGGGAGCGGACCAGGCCCCTCAGGGTTTCAGGAGACCAGGTCACTATTCGGGGAGAGACGCCAGTACTGGCCGATTGGCCAAGACGCCCACGGGCCCACCAAGTCCCATCACTGTATTTGAAGAAATGTCAGACGTCCATGGGCAGCACACGACTCAAGTACCTTAACAACTAGGGCTGTGGCTACTGTGGCCCTAGCGATGCAATCACCAAGAATTTCTCTTCTGTGATCATTCTCTTTGCGGTTCTTTGAGCAGGATTTTGTCGTAATGATCTGGCAACAAGAGCCTGGCTAGAATGATCCGAATTTAACTAGGAAGACTAGGATTGACTGAGATTTGAGTAGCATTCGACTAGGACCACATTTGACTAGGACTGACTACATTTGACTGGTCATGTTCGCTTAAATCATGTTAACCCTAATCAAGCTAGCACATGGGCTATTTCTGTTCCTATAAATTAAGTGCGCTTCGCGTAACAACCAAGCACTTATATTCAATACTTCAATCACGGGGATTCGGTGGTGGGTGTCTTTATTCTTCAATGTTTTCTCAAGAGTTCATTCAGACCGAACCCGCACGAAAGAAACAGGGCACCTGAAAAATGGCCATTGTCCAAAGAAACCTCTGACCTTAAGAGTATCAACATTCATCTTGTATCTACCAAGACCATACGCTCTGATGGCTTGCAGTCGCGTGCACCATGCGCTGCTATGAAGGACTTTTATGTCTTGCGGACGTTCTCTTGCGTAATTAAAGCTGTCATCACCGTTACAGCTCTGACGAGTCCCGTGTGGCCACCTTTTGCTCGGGCGGCCTAATTGGCGGAGCCACGGCCACCAGCTCCTGAGGTGATGAGAGCCATGGTTTCGTCGCTCAACTCCACCTCAGCCAAAGCCTTCCCGTGCCCGGTAGGCGCAGGCAAAAACCCGATTTTCACCAAGTAGCTGATATAGATTCCCGCCACGTCCTCCACTACCCCCTTACCCTTGCTGACATCTTGGTGGGAGAGCTCAATGTCTTGTTGTAATGCACGCACTGCGTTCTCATCGTCCAACTCGGGTGCTTTGGTGTCCTGAGGCAAATTATCGAGAACAAAATGCAATAACGGGAACAACGCCGAGGTATTGGCTTCCTCCACCACGTACTTCTCGAGCGACGTTTTCCAAACTGGGTAATCCTCACGCTTCACCTCATATCCATACGTCTTCAAGCTTCCCACAAACTCTGTGTAGTTGATCCTTGGGTGGCCCGTCACATGCGCCACCGACAAGTACTCTTTCTGAGGCGGATGAAGCGCCGTGGCCACTACCACTCGCGCCACGTGGTCCACGGGCACCATGTTGATGCTGTTGGTTATGTTGGGGTACAGTCCCAACTCCGCACATCCCTTCAAGAACCTCAACAAGAAGTCATCCGTGTTTGAAGCCCCGGTCTTGGTGTACCCTGTCACGTATCCTGGTCTAGTGATGCAGCCTTTCAACCCACGCTCTCCGGCTTTTCGGATGATGTACTCAGCCGCCCACTTGGACTGACCGTACCCAGTCCCCAACCCAGCGGAGGATCCCATCAAGTCGTCGCTCTCTGGGATACCGGCAAATCCCTTGGCGGTGTATTCATCCGAGGCATTGAAGTAGTGTTCGGTATCGAGCGTGGAAGTCGATGACACAAATGAGAAGTACTTTGGTTTGCCTGTGGAGCACAAGCTCATCACATTGATGGTGCCAATGACGTTGGCATCCCTTAAGGTGGAGTAGGGATACACCCAGTGTACCATGGCTCCATTGTGGATGACGACGTCCACGGTATTGGCCAAACTCTCCCACGCACTAGTCTCCAAGCCGAACTTGGGCTTGGATAAATCACCCAAAACTATCTCGATGCTCTCAGTCCACTTCTCATTCCATATGCCGTAGGTCTTTCCTGCTTTCCTGATTCTCTCAAGACCGGACTCTTTGGAGTTGGCCCTGACGTGCGCGTAAATATTGAATTTGCACCCAGGGCGACAGGTCAAGAGGTCCTTCAAGATGAATGATCCTAGGAATCCCGTGACTCCTGTCACAAAAACATTCACGGTCTTGGTAAAGTCCAAGCCATCCAACGAAGGGTAAGTCTTATCCAAGGCAGATACAGCCAACTCCTTCGCATCATCATAATATGATTTTTCGTTCTCCACTTGCTTCAGAGCTTGCTCAGAGCCATTGGCAAGCTCAGCGAGGTCGCCCTTGACGAATCGGCTCACTTCTTTGGCAAATGCTTCCAAGGTAGGGTTCTTAAAGATAGCCCCCAATGGGATTTCGACGTTCAATCTTTTTCTCAATTCGAAAATCATACTTGTGCCCAAAATAGAATGGCCTCCCAAGTCAAAGAATGAGTCATCTTTGGCGATGGAAGAAGGCTTGTGTGGCAATACATCATACCATAAGTCCCGGATCTGAGATTCCAATTGAGTGAAATTCTGCTGCTCGCCACTAGCACCAGATGTTGCCGACGTCAACTTTGCGACGGCTTCCAACTGCACTGTATCAGGGAACGGCAATTTGGGCTTGTCCACTTTTCCGTTTGGATTGAGGGGCAACGATTGCAAAGGAACAATAATCGTGGGAATAGCATAGGAGGCCAACCGTTTCTTCAAGTACTTCTTGATGTCCTTAATCAAAGGCCCGTAAACGGCCAATCCATTAACGATAGGGTCGCTTTGTTCCTCCACTTCGTCCCTGAGTTCATTCAACTCATCACAATCTTTGGGAACAATGTATGATATCAACACCTGATCGCCTGACTTGTCCTTCCGAACAAGAGTGCAGTTTTCTCTGACCAAATGATGCTGCGATAAGTGGGTGTCAATTTCACCCAACTCGATCCGAAAACCTCTGATTTTCACCTGATCGTCGGCTCTACCACAACACTCCACATTTCCGTCCGGCAAGTAACGGCCCAAGTCTCCAGTTCTGTAAAGACGATCTCTAGGGCCGAACCACGCAGCGGCTCGCCACGAAGCCTGCTCAGGAGTTTTACTTTTCTCGTCTTGAGCGATCCAATGGGCTGGGTCCACGTACCAGTTGTTCACGAACTTTTGTTTGTTAAGTTCAGGCAACCCCCGGTACCCGTCCGACAATCCAGCTGCTCTTACATAGATTTCTCCGATTTCACCCACGCCGCATGTTTGCGAGGTATCGCTTCGGTTGACCACCAACAATTGCACATTATGCATTCCAGTTCCTGCAGGCATGACATCCTTCAAATTCTTCAAGTAGCTCGAGTTGGCGCTTCGACTCTCAATTTCAAAGTAAGAAACCGCTCTCTGAGTTTCCGTAGTACCATACATGTTGACAATGTAAACATTTTCGGCCAATGTCTGTAAGCGAAGACAATCTCTCTTGGTCAAGATATCACCCACGAAAAATGCATGGTGCAATGCTGGAAACGGCGTGGAGGCTTGAGCACTTAACAATTGGCCCATGGCAGGGGTCAAATGCGTGACGGTGGCACCGTACTCAGCCATCCAATCAGCTAATTTACCCGGTGTACCGATATCGTCTGCAGTAGGTACCAACAACTGAGCACCAAGGAACAAGGGGGTGAACATATCTCTCTGAATGGGGTCATGGGCAATTCCAGACAACATGGTGAATTTGTCTTTGGAAGATAAACCAAAGCGCTTGGCCATCCAAGGAAAGTAGTAGGCCAAGGAGAAATGGCGCCCCAAAACACCCTTAGGAATACCCTCAGATCCCGACGTAAATGAAAGCGTGGGATTGTTGTCGGGGCCCACCACGACTCCGGTTGGAGTGTCTTTGTAGGATTGGAATTCGTCCAAGCAGTCTTTACTAGAATCTAAGGAGCCACCGACCAAAGAACCGTCGGCGTTGATTCTTAATTGGGGGATTTTAGATATCACGCTCAAGTCTGTGTTGATATAGTCTTCCACTAACTTGTCCAAAACACCGGCCTTTTCAATGCCGATCAAGCCCTGCGGCTTGGCAACAGAAAGATAGATGTTCTGCCTGGCTGGAGGGTAAGCAGGGTCGATGACGGAAAATGTTGCGCCGGCCTTCAAGACACCCATGACCGCAACCATCAAATCCACGCCTCTGTAGGCATAGATCATCACAATATCGCCTTTCTTGATACCCGTCTCCTTCAAGTAATTGCCCACGATATTCGATGCCTGGTTAATCTGTTTGTAGGAGAAGGTCCGAGTTTGGGAGCTGGGATCCTGGAACGATTTGGTCTCCACCACGCAGGTGCGGTCGGGGAACTCTAGGGCATTATTCATGAAAATGTCCTGGATGGCGCCACGGAACCCGGACCAGTCCAAATCCACGGTTGGGTCCGGCAAGCTTGCCTTTTGAGATTCGGTAACCAAGGGGATCTTGGTGATCTGGATTTCGGGCTCAGGGTCGGCCATGGCGCAGAACTGGGCGAACTGGTCCACAAGGATATCCACCCTGTCACTTTTATATAGCAACGAGTTGTAGTATATGGAAAATTTGCCGTTTCCCTCCACAAACACCGCCAAGTCCCGCACAGAGCCTTCCACCGACGTCTCCAACTTCTGCGAGTCACGCGCGTGCTGGTATGAGAGTTTGAACAACGGTGGAAGCGAGTCCAACTTCTTCTCCAGCTTAATTGCTGCAGCCACATCGTTCAAGCTGTGGTACTGTACCTTTGCCTGGTTGGTAGCGTATTCCTTTTCCACGGCATTCTTCAATTGAGCAAAGCTCATCTTGGGGTCCACACTCACCCTAACCACGAACGCTTCTCCTGAACCATGTGCATCGGTAGCAATGATGATGTCATCATCGCCCGACAACCTGTAGACCAAGGCCGCAAAAGCAGCCAACCCGGAGAGAAAGGCGGGGGGCTTGGGGAGAGTGAAAGTCTTGGTTGCTTCCACGGAGCGGTTATTCAGGGGCTTCAAAAAGTCGTGTGGCAACACCGATAAGGTGGGGTTTTCCAAGTACTTCACCCAGAAATCCATTGCGATGTAGAGTGGTCAGAGAGGGGAGTAGGAGTGCGGAAAAGGTGGAGTGTTCGAGCTGGTTTTCGCGGAGAGGGCCCAAGGCACTTGTGTTCGATGAGTCACCACACGTGATGATAACGAGGACACACCCGTACACCACACACTCGTCCGAGTTTGCACCGACACCAAGCTCCTTTACGAGCTTTCTTTTTAATTGCTGTTTGATTTTATCTTCTTCAAGCTATCCTTGAAAATCTTATGTCACTCTTTTCGTTCGCGTTGCTGCATGCTTAAATTAGTCGCTCTGTATGCCCCAAACGTCTAGTTCATGAACAAAAACTGTAAATCATCAGGAGTCAAGCGGCTCACGGCAGCATCGTCATGGTTGATCGTGGCATGTATCATGTTGGCCTTTTTTTCCTGTAACTCAATGATCTTCAGCTCAATGCTGTCCTCAATGCAGAACCTGGTGATCCGAATCGGCCGCTTCTGCCCTATCCGGTGCACTCTGTCCATGGACTGCCACTCCACAGAAGGATTCCACCACGGATCCATAAGAAACACTTGCGACGCTTCACAGAGGTTCAAAGCCACACCTCCTGCTTTCAACGACACTAAGAATATCTCCACTGATGTGTTATCCATAAAGTACTTGATGGTATTGTCTCTTTGCTGTGGTGACATGGAGCCAGACAATTTGACTGTTTCGAACCCTGCATTCTTGAGCCTCCACTCGATCAAGTCAAGCATCGAAGTGAACTGCGAGAACACGATAGACTTTATCGTATGCTTATCGGACCGAAGCTTGTAAAGCTCTTCGACCAATGCCTCAATTTTTGTGGACGACCTCCATCCGCTCCCGTGGGTGCCCAACTTGATACGGTTGACAATGGAACCTTTATTGAACAATTCCTCGTCCACTTCGATTGAAGGCTGCTGCAAATCAATAGAAAGACCAATATGACACACCGGGCACGTCAAGCTCTTGTCGTCGCCAGAGAAGCTCTCGCAATACTCTGATATGCACATTCGGCAAAACTTGTGCCGGCACTTGGACTCAATGGGCTCCTCCGCCTCATCGTCACATAATTGACACATGATCACTCCATCCACTTCGCTGGAAACTGCGTTGCTTCCGATTCTCTTTAAAACCAAGTCCGGGTGGTCTGCCAACTGTCGCATTCTGGTGATAAGCGTGAAAATGTTGGCGTAGTTGTTGAGCACTATACCTTCAGCGACGTATTCGTTGAATTTCCTCTTCAGGTCGCTGTAGAGAGACGCATACAAATCCTTCTCCTCTTCGTTGAAATAATCCTTTCTGATTTCCACCACTCTGGGAGGAAGGCCCAAGTCATCGGCCCTTTCTAGTTTTGTTCTTCGCAACATCACATTGTTGAGCAAGAGTCGAATATGCTGAAAAGAGACGAGCCCATCGCCCTCGATACCGTGTTTCTGAATGTTTTTGAGCATGAAATGATTGAAGAAGTTCGTGTGGAGCATGGGCGAATGCCCACAAATATCGCAATGGCGCCAGTCCAGAAACTTCCACTCGGGAGATGAGCACTCACACTTTGTGCAAAAGTACTTGTAGAAAGGGTCTAGTTTCATGAAACGGATGAGCGAGTACATTTCCCCAATCCGGTTTTGAAGCGGAGTTCCCGTAAGACACCAACGCTTCTTTGTGTTAAGGTCATTAGCAGCTTTGGCTGTTCCGCTCGTCCTGTCTTTGATGTTGTGAGCTTCGTCTAAAATCACCCGGTAAAAGGGTAAAGCATGCAAAGGCGACTTTTGTTTAACCACACCGCCCTTTCGCTTGAAACCATACCGCTCTTTCCTGTAGACCGACTCTAGCACTGAATAAGATGTCAATATCACGTCGTACTGCTCGAGTTCTTTCACGGAAGTGGCGCGGTTTGCACCATGAAAGAGCAACACCTTCAACTTGCCTTCTTTAGTGTGAGACTCGATCTCGTTTTTCCACTGCATAAGCGCCACCGTAGGCCCCACCACCAAGTTGGGCCGCTTGTTCAAGTCCATCATGAAGAGGCCGATAGTCTGGATGGTCTTTCCCATCCCCATTTCGTCCGCCAAGATGCCCCCGCCAAATTCGCCGTCCTCTTGCTTCATCAACCAGTTCAATCCTTCCAACTGGAAAGGCAATAGCCGGATATTCATATCTGGGGGCTGTGGGCTTCTCTCCACCTTGATTTTCTCCACTGACTGCAAGTACGGAAAGACGTCCTTTAGCTCTGGGTGCTGCTCATAAAGCTTGTTCGTTGTGCGAGTAAAGTAGGGTACCTTCACCTTAGGCGGCTTCTTCTTCTTGGTCACACGGCGTTTTTTGTTTGCTGGCTCCACCACCACGCCCTGCTCGTCCAGACTCTCGTCGCTGAGCGATATGACACTAGCTTTGGATTTGCCGTCGGCAAGCTGCGCAGCCTCTTCATAGTCAAAATCTAGATCCTCATCTTTGAGCTTCCCTCTCTTTCCATTTTTGGGTGCTGCTTTGGTTGCTTTTGAGTTCCTAGCTTTTCCATTAGAATTACTATTGGATTTACCATTGGATTTTGCCCCAGATTTTGCACCAGATCTTGCACTAGTTTTCCCGTTGGCTCTTCCCTTAGCCTCTCCTTCAATGGCTGTGTCAGGTAGTTCGCTTTCATTTTCCGACTCATTATAAGTGTCGACCGCCTTTGCACGGCGGGGCCTTCGCTTTCGCTTAAGATCGGGGTCGTCAGCAATGAAACCTCCCTCCATATCTGCATCTACCTCACCCCCCTCGACACTTTCCGGTTTGCCCTCGAGGACTTCCTCGCCCTTGCCTTCCCACTTGATATCCATACCAAATTCTTCGGAATTGGGTCTCACTGGGGCTGCCACGGTCCCTTCAGTCTCATCTTTGATCTCTAATTCATCAATTGGACGCGTCTCAGTCTTGACTGCTCTCGAACGGACCCTCCGTGGAGACGCGTTACAGGGCTCCTCTTTTATGAGAATTGGGCGGGTGGTGCGGCCCAACGGCGTATTCTCCGTATCCAGCTCTGATTGGAGGTGCACTTGCTCTGTGCGCTTGTTTGCTCGTGGCATGGCGTGGAGACGTGGACCGATAACGATTGCGAAATGCGAAGAGCAACGGCAGTCATGACTTGATAACGCCGCGCGTTGCATGCAGTACACCGTCCCGCCTTTACACCACTTTGCTATTTACTTGTACACCATACGCTTGGAACGGTAATACCAGTGTACGGGGGTGTACTGTGGCTTTTCACTGGTGAACAAATGATTTATGCGGTTTTTTAAAAATACGCATGGCGAACGGGCGTACTAGCCTCCTACACTAATATGCTACGGTGCTGCACTACACGCACTATGGGTGGCGCACTACCTATGGGTGCAAAATTCACCTGCGAGGTGCGGTTAGTGGCGTTTTCTGCCACCAACGCTGGGTGTCCCCAAATCTTGCCTTCGAGGAAACTCTCCGAAAAAAATGCATGCAGTCTATGTGTCCCCAGGGTGCCGAGACCGCCTCAGACCCCCCACGGAAAGTCTAGCCCGATATGTTCCCTCTCGCAATACGGCCCAAAACCTCGCTACAATCCATGCGAATCATTGTAGATACTCCCTTCTCTTGCTCTAGAGAGCATCAAAGAACACGTGCCTTAGCACTAGGCGTTCACAAACTAGACTGTGCTAACGAATCCAATACATAGCCGCATATCAATTAGTTGCAGTAACTCCGCGCTCGGTCCGGAGGTTGGAGGCTTAAAGGGAGCGGGAGAAGCCAGAGATTTCTTTCTCAAGTTTGAGGGCACAAGTAGTAGAAAGGTTCCAGATTTCGTTGAAGCCCGAAGTGCCATGAATTTTGGCGTGTCTCCAACTGACGCGAGACTTGTTTGACTAGCCCCCAATAAACTTGAAAATAATAATTAAAGTGGTAGGCTGTATGCTTTTGTATGGTTCTACAAAAAGAGCTTAAAAATATAAATTTTTTAAGAATTCAAATAAAGCTATTGTGAAATAGGACTCATGACTTGGCTGAGGCATAATCTTTCCACATGTTCAAGTGCTACATAGAAACAAGTTGTGTCCAGCACAAAGTTCGGATGTTCTTTCACCTTACGGTTTGAGCGTAATTTCAAACATCTCTGGGGATTTTTTATGAAGGTCCCGGCAAACACCCCACGCACGTGATGGCAGTGGGGACCGCATAAGCTTGGGGGGTTCATATGAGCTGGAATTGCGGTAATGCCGGTGTGGCCAAGCGTGAATACCTGCCACTCCCTGAGAAGATACTTGAGTTGCTTAATTTCCCGCCTAGGCCTTTCATTCAGGCCGTGAACGTATTGCCCTATTGCTTCTACATGGTGGTGCGCTGCCCAGGTAAGTGGTTCTCTAATCTGTCCCTGAACATGCGGGCTTCTCTGATGCATTGGGTGGTTTGAGCCTTGAATTTGATTATTCTTTGTCAAAAAGTTGGGACTGATCAAAATCTTTGAAAACTCCACCTTCTCGAAAGACGCACGGACTTGGAATTGACGATTTGAAGCTTAAGGGAAACAACTGAGGTTTCAAGGGGGGACCTTTTAATCATTGGTTAGCACCATGAACATTTAGAAGGTGTAATCTGTGGTGAGGCACCATGGTCTATTTTGCTCCTGGTTCTAGACATTTTTTTTTAGTTCTAGGCTTCACATGGCGTTCAGCGTTGTAGTCCCACATACCCTTCTTCCCATTAAAAGGTTTACTTGAAGACAACTGAGCAGGAAATAGAATGTGAGAGGAGCACGGCCATCAAATGAGAGCTTAAAGTTTCGAGATGATGCCAAATGGAACAATTTGTTGGAAGAACTTCCAATGATACAACTTGCGTTGGCAAGACTTGCATAAAAAAGACGAGGGTACTGTGAAGTTCTCGCCAAATTCTAGGGTCCACCACTCAAGTCAACCAAGACCCAACGAGTTTGCGTAGAGGACTCCGGGAGCACCGTGGGCAACAGACAAGTTGTGGTGGCTAGGACCAGAAATGCAGGCCTGGCTGCGAAAGGCAGTAGCCTGAAAGTTTTGCAGGGTGTCCCGCCAGGCAAGCACCTAGGGCGATCTTAACTTGTCAGGTTGAGTATTCTGATATGAAAGGAGTGCGCGATCCATACTGGAAGTCAAAATGAGGACGTTTTAGACCTGGGCAACTTGAACATGCGCTCTTGTGGCTTCTGAGACGATGCGAGGCCACATGTTGGAAATGTGCCCGCGGACTGCATGGTATGGGGAAAAGTCTGTAGCTGGTCTCTCTTGTCTGTACATAGTCTTGTCTCTAAACGGTCTGTCTGTAGTAGTCTCTCTTGCCTATAGCCAGTGTTATCTCAATAGTCTGTGCATAGTGGCATAATAACCATGAACCAGAGCGTCTCGGGGTTGAATAACCCGCACGTTGTAGAATTTCTTAGTATTGTAAAGCGGAAAATTCCCCTTCAGCGTCATACATGGGTGTATTTGGAGGACCATAGACTAACCATGGACTAGTGTTCAGTGGTGATCCGAGCTCCAATAATACAGCCATGGTATCATAAAGATAGTTGTGGAAACTTTCCATTAGCAGATACATTTGAATTAGTGAGTCTGGTTCTAGGAGGCATCTTTGATGACTAACCTGGGTTCGTATGATTACTTTTATGAAGTTAGCAGGCAGCTAGCCTTTTATTTTTGGGGATCGACCTTCACCCATAAATCGCCTGATGTATTCTGGTCGTCCTGGAGACCAAGACATGCACAGTGGCTATGCACTGCGCGCTCAGTCTTCGGTTGTCAACAAGTGTCATACACAACGGGAGCCTGCTTTTATCGCTAGCTGCCGTGGGTGCATGTCCATTATGCACTACCTCCACCAACAAGCCCTTGTAGCGGGTTACACTACGCGATTGCTCTCCAAACTTCTCTGGAGCCTCCAATGAGGCGCTTTACGGCGGTACATAAATACTCTTGTCGGTTCCGGACATCCATGTACGGTTGAACCGAGTAGCATGGGGCCTTGGAAGGTCAGAGCGGTGGACGAGATCTCGGGCATTTTGTCGAAATAATATCCCGAAGGGGGCTCAGGCATTGGTGGTTGGGTCTGGGTGAATACCTACATTTCAACCCATCACCAGGGAGCTCCTTCTGTAGAGATTACAGGGCCGGAGAAGGAGGGAAGGGACCGGCCATTCCTCAGGTTCCACAATGGGTGGTTTTCGCAGTCACGCACCGCGCCGGGTAAACTACACGCTAACTCACAGGTATAAATGAGGTTCCCCGTCTATTGCGAGTCAAAGAGTGAAATAACCTATCTAAAATGAAATTCAGAAACTGCGTCTAAACGAAGCTAAGATAATTGGTCCAGAACTTACAGGGATACCGTCTTCACTCGGCTTGCGCCTGTACATGGGCACGCCAGTGACATTAGCATTTTGGACCGGACAGTGCATGTTGACCAAATACGCAAACTGTCGTTCACCACAGCAGGCGCTCTAAAATCCACCACATCATAGCCCCGTAAATTGAAACCACTTCATAGCTCCTTGTATCCTCCATAACCGATTAAATATCCTGCCCTTGGAGAGGACTGCATGCAACTAGGGGTTGCCTTACTGGCTATGTAGTGGCGGCTGCTCGCTCTAAGATCAGTGCGGGCCAAAACGTTGCATACCACTTCATACTTTTTCCTGTGCATTTGAAGAGCCGTTTGCGCCGGCCCGTTTGCTTAACACCAAACTTGGTCGTGTTATATCGTTGGATTCTGTAAGGGCCTTCCTCTTGCAGCCCGTCCCCAACCGCTTTCAGACAGTTGTTTGGTGGCGGCCTCTACTCTACATAGACTTAACGTAAATTAATTACAATGAATGATAGTACACTTCACACATGGATTAACGTCCACGAGAGGTTGTCTTGGTGTGTTGACCTCTGACCTTCAAGCCCCAGTAGTGTCTAATACCTCTGTGGGATCTAATCTTCTTCAATCTCTCCAAGTCCTCTCTCAACTTAGACTCCAAGTTGTTTGCCAACACGTGGTAGTCCTTGCCGTCGACCTGGTCCTTTTGTCTGTTCAAGAACCAAGCTGGGATTTTGTATTGGGTTGGGTTTTGCATGATGGTGACAACTCTCTCCAACTCTTCTTGGGTCAACTCACCGGCACGCTTGTTCAAGTCGATATCGGCCTTCTTGCAGACCAAGTTGGAGTATCTTCTACCAACACCTCTGATCTTGGTCAAGGCGTACATGATCTTGATTCTACCGTCAATGTTGGTGTTCAACAAACTGTATGTTAGTATGGGATGCGCCGGAGGTATTTTTCCTAAGGCATAGGCTGGTGAAATGAGGTGAAAGCTGCTTTCCTGGACACGGCCTTGAGTTTTCAAGCTGGACTTTTCGTGATTGACGTATTTCATGGTCTTTCGTATCATATTTGACATGCATGAGGATGATTTCATGCTTCGCTAGTTTGGATGCTTGCAGTACTACCAGTTTAGATATTTGGGTGTCTGGTTATCTGTTTGTCCATTTGGGCTGCTCACTATTGGGCCAGAGGGATGGGACTGAGGCCGCCAATTCTAATCATTCGTGCAGCACCTCACTATGCCTGCCATGTAACTGAGGTTTGGCTACATACCGCAAAATGTGTTGGAAGGATCCATCTTCTTGAACGACTAAGGACATTTTGGATATGGAGTAGTGAGTGAGATTGAAATTTTGGGAAGAAATTTTTCTTCGCGAGCACCTGGTGCGCCAGTGTGCCGGAAAGCAGTGGTAGCACGCGCGGACCGGGAGGGCTCCAGCCCTGGCACGTGATCGCAAGTGCATGCAGCGCCCTCGCCCAACCACCACTCCGTTGAAAGGGCCATCACGAGCCGCCTGACGGACTCCTCACGAAATTCGTGTGGAATGCCCGCGCCTTGGATTTGCACATACGCCAGTACATCCCGTATTGGGAAGAGCCCGACTCTCTCTCAACCGCATACAAACCCTGTTCCGCCAGTGTCTCCAGCACTCTGCATTAGTCTCCACCGGCACTCTACATTTATCTCCATCGATACGTGGGTCTATTCTATATACATTACCCGGCCCTAATTCTCGTAATTGCTCACAAACCAGTTCAAGGCCGACTCCTCAATGTAGATCCTCTTGGCCTTGAGCACATCACGCACCTCCACGGCTTCCTTCACTAGCACGTCACATTTCAGCCCCAAGCACTCAGTGGCGGCCAAGAGATTGGAACGCTCCTCGTTGGTGACAAACAACAAATGCAAGCCTTCCAAGTCATGGTGCTCCACAAATTGCCGCATCTGGTCACCGTGCCTATACTGGAGCTCCAGGTTCCCTCCAATCACGTACAAGCGGCCGTTGCGGTACTGGTCGCTGAACGCGGTCCGCATGGCCCTGCTGTATATTTTGTTGGGCAAACTGGTGGACCAATCGTGTGGCGCCTTTATACCATGAGCCTTGATACCGTTGAACCGAATGGGGGAGTTGGCGTCTCCCACTCTGGCACGGCCGCTGCCTTTCTGCGGATGCAATTTGCGGTTGGAAAACCACTTGTCGCCTTTGGTTGGCACGTACCCGGCTCCAACCCGGGCATTATCGGCCTCACAAACCACGGCGCTCCACAAGAAGTCTCTTCTTAGCGGGTGGTCCAAGAATTTGCTGGGGTAGGGCACCATGGTTTGAGGCTCCAACGAGGGGAAGTGGCGAATGGAGGCCAAAGTGTATTTGGGCGGCACGCCCACGGAGAGGCTGCGCAAAGACGACGAACACGAGAGGTTCCGGGTTTGTCTAAGCATGCTGGAGGTCTGGCCGGGAAGCTTTTTTCGTGAAGATGGTGCTCCCGCGTCACGTGCCGCGCCCATTGAAGCCGCCCTTGTTGGGAGTTGTCATGTACTCTCTCATAGTCTGGTGTAGTTGTCACGTTGTCTTCTAGCAACTTCTTCAATTCTGCAACTTCAGTAGTCTTTCTTTGTTTCTGGTATTCCCAAAATACTAGGCTTCCTTTCCTACCTTGGGGCGGCAGTCCCTTCCTTAAATAATGCGAAGAGGCCTTCACTAACTGCAGCCCGTTGTGAACTGCACCTTCGTCATTGCAACCGCCCAATTAGGAGGTAGAGGGAGAGACATTGTTTAATCCCTTCTAACTAAGCTCTTGTGCATAGTGTGCACACAGACTTAGGCCGTCAACCTCTTCAACCCTTGTTTCACCTGTATACAGCCATGTGAGCATGCAGTGCCCGCAGGGGCACTGATTCTCACGTTCCAACAGCCCTGTCCTTTGCTGATTTCCGTTGCTTGACCTACCCAATTGCTTCGTTTGAAATTGTTTATGTTTTGATTTTATTTTTTCTACTTGATTCATTTTATCGAAATATTTTCTTTTGGCCATTTGGTCTGCTCGTTTGGTCTGCTTATTTTGGGCCTGCCACTCTCGGTCGGCTATTTACCTGCCAGTGGGGCTCTTCCATGCAGGACCAACCCAAAGGCTTCGTATTAACCACCCGATACAGTTTTCAGGAGGAACATAGGAAAATTGTGACCTATCCAGACGAGTAATCCAGATGCCTCATTCCCGCTGAGAGTTTTGCGTATTCAAGTTGAAAAAGCCACCATTGCCAAGCTTTCCTCAATGCAACCTTAGTGAGTGTCCTCATCGCTCTCAATAGTGAAGTCTGTGGCCAGCCCGGAAATACTCTCTTCCAACTCTATGTCCTCGCTAACCGGTTTGTATGCGCCGTTATCGGGCTTCTTTAACTTGTTGATGGCCTTGGAGATCAAAGAACCATCACGCTTGATCTCTCCATCGTCTTTCAATTGATCGGCCCACAGTACATTCTTCTTGCGACCTGCAGGCTTTGTTTTGATGATGGAGGCGGGTTTGCTTCGATAGGTCGAGTAGATCGCACACACTCCCCAGATCATCACCAAGATCACAGCAAGCTGAATGACTCGGACAATCCGACTGGTGTGAGCCTGCTCTGGGGTTTCGCCACTGGTTGAAGTATTCGGAGACAGCGTGCGGATCATTGGTTGGCGGCCCTTACTTCCTTCGATCACCTCGTATCTCTTGAACAAGACATCCACCACAGCCCGTGACACCTCCGGCTTGTCAAAGGGGACCATGTGGGAAGCGTCAAATACATTAATAAACGTTAAATTGCGCTCACTTTTGATGTATCCACTGGTGACATTGTCATGAAGCCAATTGAAAGATTCAAGGTCTTCGGAGAAGCCCTTCTGCCCACCCCACGTGAGGTTTTCAATCATACGCTCTGCGCCGATGTAATTGCAAATGATGTCTCTGTTTCCATGGAAGAGAACAATTTCATAGTGCTCCAAAAGCTCGGGGAGAAGCTTGACCGCAGGCTCGGACCGCCTGGCCCTCAACTTATTGCTGACCGAGCTAGAGCACTCCTGCCAGGATTTTTCAAACACCAAATTCAAGTCGTGCATGACTTCTTCTTTTCCCAAGAATGGCGTCACGTAAGCCAAATCCGGAGGCCATGACATGCCGCACGACGGGAACAGATCGTTGAGCGTGTAGTCGTACATGTTGAGGCACTGCTGATCAGATTTGGCCTTGGGATCAAGGGTTTTTTTCAAGATCGTCGTGAGCACCCGGTCGCACGCATCGCTCACAACCTCATAGATTGAATCGAGACTTTGGTTTTCGGAGCGGTCCACAGCTTCTTGGCACAGATCATGGGCTTCCATTATATCAGCCCAGCCTGGATGGCCAGTGGAAATCAACTTGGATTGGAGTGCAAACGGAACGTATGAAAGACCCTGTTCATTGGGTGCAATGTATCCATTTCCAATCAACAAGCCCTTCAAGTTCCAAGCTTCACTGGCAGGTACTCGAGCATTTCGTTCCCGGATAGCTTTAGCAATATAGGGTATGTACTGCCCCGCATAACTCTCCCCCGCCAAAATGATCTCGTGTTCTGAGTCTTGTGGGAAAAGAGCGTAGAACTTCTCGAGAAAACGAACAAAGTGCCACAGCACATCGAACAACTCGCCGTCCATTTCGGCGCCGTAGCTGAGCCCTGTTCCTGCGGGCTGATCCACGAACACCAAGTTGCCCTTTTTATGCCACGAGCCCTTGTTGTAGCTCACCTCGAGGTCTTTGTTGATCCGGAACGGCCCGCTCTCCATAAGGGCTCCGTCCATAGACAGGCACCCGGGACCGCCGTTCAACCAGAAGATGGTTTTGTTTTGAGCTTCGGCTGCTTTGTGCTGGTCCTCGAATTTCCAGAAAAAGTAGTGGGTATTGTTGCTGTGGTAAAGTTCCAATTGGCCAGCGAACATGAGCGGAACTTCGTTCTCCGGGATGTTCTTCGTGAGCCCAGGGAGCTTTGTCACGAGATAGTCCTGCGTCGTGTTCCCCAGCTTAGATTCAAAAGAATCCCTTGCTCTCTTGAGCGGATTGGCACTGGCCACCACCACGAGAAGGAAGAAGTGGGCTAAGCTTGATAAACCCAACATCGCGAGCACAACTGAAGTGTTTGAGAGCTTACAGCCCGTATTTCACCGATCGGTCAGTTGAAAACGACCTGGGTGCTGCCAAAGGTGCTGCCAGAGGGATCGGGGAGATCCGGATGACCAGAAGATGAAGATTTCGGATGCAAAGGTTTGCGGGCGTCCGTCCTAGATATAACTGACACTTCTTTGGTATCACTGAAGCGAACGGGCTAGCCTGCTGTGTTTCTGGATCAGGCGGCTGTAAATGAAGTGGTATAGGGGAGAGAGACTTTTCCGTGTCAGACTGGGGCGTGGTGTGTATGCCGCTGCGAACTTTGGCACGTGATCTCACCTGAAACAAAGCGGCCCCGGCCCCTGCCCCTACCGAGCCGACTGAATGATGTTGCTACTTCTACTGCTAGCTTTGGTGCAAACTGGGTGTGCACACGGTACGTGATTTCAATAGCTGCATTCTAGGGTGGACGTATATTTAAGGTGCCAGCTTATGCTCCATCGACTCTATCGGCGCGCACACTTATCCTAAGCCCCGATGTACCGATGGCTTCGCTGGAGGCCCCCCGCATCACATGCTTCTCGAGCGCTCATTGGTTGAGCGGCTCCACATTCCAGATATTCTCCGCGTACTCGTCGATGCATCTGTCTGAACTGAAGAAGCCCATGTTTGCCACTGACAAAACCGACTTCTTGACCCACTTGTGTAAATGGTCTTTGTCAGAAGCATCTCCACCGTGATGGCCGTAAATCTTCTCCAATTTGATCTGGCATTCCAACATCAAGTTAAAGTCATCGGACACCAAGTAGTAGTCGCCATGATGAGTGATACTTTCCACCAACGGCCTGTACTCCTCGTAGTTTCCGAACATTCCTGCTCCCAAGGCTTTGAAGACCTTTTTCAAGGTTTCTGGCACCTTGACTCCTTCACTGTAGTGCTTTTCTCTAATCGCTTCAACCGACTCAGCCAAATTGCCGAATAAGAAGATGTTCTCCTCGCCAATTTCTCTGGTGATTTCAACGTTTGCTCCGTCAACAGTTCCAATGATCAATCCTCCGTTGAGGGCAAACTTCATGTTGGAGGTACCTGATGCCTCTGTACCTGCTGTGGAAATGTGATTGGATAAGTCTGACCCGGGACAAATCACTTCTGCTTTGGAAACGTTGTAGTCTGGAATGAACACAACCTTCAATAAGTTATCAATGCTTGTATCATTGTTAATGACTTCGGCAACCTTATTGATCAAATGGATAATTGTCTTGGCCATGTAGTAACCTGGAGCTGCTTTTCCTCCAAAGATGCTTGCCTTAGAAATGTAGTGCTTCAACTTGATTTCTTCGATGGAAACTCCCTTGGAGAGTAATTCCTTGATTCTCAAGTACCGGTAAATCACAGCAAAGATGTTGAGCTGTTGCCGCTTGTACTCGTGAATTCTCTTCACCTGTATGTCAAACATCACTGATGGATCCAACTCTATACCTGTTTCTGCCTTCACTAATGCTGCCAAGCTTTCCTTCTTCTTGGTCTTGATAGCATCCCACTGCTTCAAAAAGTCGTCGTCATTCACAAACTTTTCCAATTCCTTCAATTTACCTAAGTTGGTCAAGAATTCATAGTTAGGATCCCTCAATTTCTTGGATATCAAGGCTGCCAACTCTGGATTAGCCTGTCTTAACCATCTTCTTGGGGTAATTCCGTTAGTCACATTTGTGAATTTGTCGGGCCCAAAAACTTTAACAAAATCCTTAAAAATTGTTGTTTTGATTAATTCAGAGTGCAATTCCGCAACTCCATTCACCTTGTGGGATCCAACTATAGCCAAGTATGCCATTCTGACCGATTTATTATCACCCTCTTCAATAATCGATACGCTTCTTAACAAGTCATTGTCATTAGGAAATTTCCTTCCCACTTCTTGTAAGAAATTGAAGTTGATATCGTAAATGATTTCCATGTGTCTGGGAAGTAAGTTCTGAACAAGGTGAACCGGCCATTTTTCTAATGCTTCTGCCATCACCGTGTGGTTTGTGTATGCGAAAGTGTTGGTTACAATTTCCCATGCATCATTCCAGCTCAATCCTTCGACGTCCACCAAAATTCTCTGTAATTCAACGATTGCCAAAGTTGGGTGTGTATCATTGAGTTGAATCGCGATTTTGTCAGTGAACTTCGACCATTGGCCTGAGTTGTTCTTTTTGAAACGACGCACAATGTCCGAGAGTGACGCTGACACCCAGAAGTATTGTTGTTTTAAGCGCAATTCCTTTCCGTTGTAGAAATTATCATTTGGGTAAAGCACGGCTGTTATTGATTCTGCACGTTGTTGATCGGCAACAGAAGAAGAGTAGTCACCCGAGTTGAACTTATTAAAGTCGAACTCATGAGTAGGCTTTGCATTCCACAAACGCAAGTTGTTTGTATTTTGCGTGTTATAGCCTGGAATAGGGAAATCTGCGGGAACAGCAAGGACACGTTGACCACCGTGCCACTTCTTCCTCATATGGCCGGATTCATCGGTGTGATTCTCAACCAGACCATAAAAATCGATGGGGATGCGGATCTCTTCACGGTCAATCTCCCAGGGATTGGAGTACTTCAACCAGTAGTCTGGAGTCTCCACTTGGTATCCATTGACAACTGTCTGTTTGAAGATACCGTATTGGTAGTTCAAGCCGTAGCCCCAACCACTGTAGTTTCTAGACGACAAGGAGTCAACAAAGCAGGCAGCTAAGCGGCCGAGACCACCATTGCCTAAGCCGGCGTCGGGCTCCTGCTCCAAGACGGTTTCTAAATTAAATCCCAACTTAGATAAAGAAGAGTCCACCACATCACGCGACTTCAAGTTGATCAACGCATTATCCATGGCCCGACCCATCAAGAACTCCAACGACAAGTAATAAACTCTCTTGCCGTCGTAAACGGTTTGCTTCTGCTGGGTGTTGGCCCACTCGAGCAACACAGAATCTCTAACTGACTGCGAAGCTGCTTGGTATGCAGCCAAATCGTCGCAATTGTATCTATTTCTGGCCAAGGAAAACTCCACATGAGATACAAATCTCTCCTCAAACTTATCCTCGCCGAGAGTGTTGACCGAGGGTTCTCCCACGGACTCAAGCTTTTGCAAATTGGAGTACTTGGACCATATTTTTTTGGCGGACTCTGGGATTTGGGCGTCGTAACTGATAAGTTGATTAGGGGTGAAGCCCGTGTTGCTCCGCTTCAAATTTGAGTGCGGAGGCTGCTTATTGGAAAGCGATGTTCCGTTCTCGGGTGTGGCTGCCATTGTGTAAGGGGCTCAAGAAAGGTGGGGCAGAACCAACAGCGGGGGGGTAGGCTATTTATATTGGTGCAAAAAAAAAGCAACTAAAGGCCCTTGTACGTTTAGGGGGTAGGCGTAAATTGACGGCCGGAAACTCAGGCAATTCCCCACCCATTGCGGCGCGTCTGCACCTCGGGCGCCGACGCACCTCAAGTTTCGAAACCTGCGCTGGGGGCTATCGTACACTGTAGGCTTCTGAATCTGCATTCCTATGCGCTACCGCGAGAAAACCCCAATAAAGCGTTCTGTGGCGGCCATTAAACTTTCCACCCTTGAACTTTTCGGAGCATGTAACACTTTTCCGCTACCACCCCTCTCGCACCCTTTTTTTTTTTTTTTTGGGAAAGATGCACTGTGGGCCGGTATTTGGCTCAACTACATCCCGGAAAGTGAAGATGTTGTGACAGGAAATGGCCACATTTGTGGGCCCACGTTTGGGTCCTGCAATAGCCGAATAAAAAAAAAAATGCCAGTCAGCTGGCCTCATACGAAAGATTGACTAGCCACGCGCTGGTGGTGGAGAACCAGTACATCTCCCATGCCTCTGCGCAGGCGGTACATTTCGCGGACACTTGGCCCCAGATCCCTATGATCACGTCTATAGCGCCAATCCTGGAAGCTTTCGTTGCTGTGGGGACATCCGACTCGTGGTTACAGATCTGCCGCTTTCCAACCCAAGGTGACCATGATGCTGCCTTTGGCGCGTGCGACGAATTCCTGCACTCATCACCAATCACGTCACTCCACAAGGATTCAATTGGCAAGTGCTCCCGTTTGCCTATAAGCGAAATTTCGGGCTCTGGGGATGCTCTCGCTGCTGCTTCGGCGGCCACATTATCCACCTGGGACCTTGTCAAGTGCAGTCGCTTGAGATACTGGACCACACCTGATCATTGCGAGACGTGCCACCATATCACCCCGAATCTTCTTGCTGTGGCAGGCCACGGCCGCCAGGTGCATTTTTATGATTTACGGAGCTTGAACCCAAAACCTACATGGTCGTTGCCACTTTCTCAAGACAATTTGTACACGATTTGTGGGGCACAAGAATCCGTGTTTGCAGCCGGGGCTGATGGTCTTCTATACAAGGCAGATCTCCGAAACGCTGTGAAAACACTGTACGATTTTTCACTGCATTTTCCATCAGAATCGGCCCCACGCGCCATATTGGGCCTTTCTAGGGTGGATACGGAGATTGTGATGCTCTTTGAGACGGGAGATGTACTATCATCGAAGCCCTTGGTGAACCCGTCCAGTGAAGAGGAAACCCATGTTTCGTTCCGAAAATCTACCCAACCTGCTGCTGCATACACCACCCACGTTGGCTGCAGCGCATTTCAAAGTACTTCGAAGATACACGTGGCTACAGGAAGCGAACGAGGCCATGTCAATTACTTTAGCCACGATGTCCAACAAAACACCGTCAGTCATGTTCAGCGTTTGGCATTGGGGCTAGAAGCATGCACCAAAGTGCTGTGGGGCCCTAGCGGCCTATATGCTGGACTGGGCGGTGAAATTGTTCTTTTCCCTTTCAGCGAATGATTTGAGGCGGCAAATTAAGAAGCTCCAGGGTGACTTCGAACCTGAGCTCATGGTGGCTCTGTTTGGATGTTTCGAATGGCTGATTGCCTATTCGCGGCGCTGACCTGCACAGCGTATTTTTGCTTGCCAACGAAGTGCGCCTTATAAGTGGTAAGTCTCCCACATCAATGTCAGTGTCTCAAATACCTGAACACCCGCCTGATGATGTCACTGATGTGAAAGATGCGCCTATTTTGACTGAGGAAGCAGGTAGTCTGCCGCCTCTCGCCGAAAGTACCAAGGCCGTCACCGATGGGTCACCAGAAACCCAAAGTCTGGAGACAGACCTAAAGCGCTTGCGAAGAGAGTTGGACCTAGAACCAAGACGAATAGTGCTTGCCAAGGTAAAGGGCTATAGGGCATGGCCAGGAATGGTCCTAGATGAAGCGCTCCTTCCCGAAAACATACAGGCTTTAAAGCCCAAGACACTAAAACTAGCTAAAAAGCTGAAGAAGCCGGTGATCATCATCCCAGTCCGTTTCTTCTATGATGATACATATATTTGGATGAAGTCTTGCGACGTTTCTCCTTTGAACAGCGAAGCCATCGAGATTTACTTGGCCAAGAAAACTAATGCGAAGAAAGACACTTTGACGGACGCGTACAAACTTGCAAAGAATCCTCCGGACATGCTTGATTTTATCACATGGGGCTCGACAGGGCGGCCTCCAACACCCGAGCCCGGTGCAGAAGATGCGGAGGCGACTGATTCTGATATAAGTGGGGAGCCTCAGCGGAAGAAGCTCAAGCTCAAATTCAAGATCAAACGAAAACAGGTTGCAAAGAAAGCCTCAAATACAACTGCACGTGCCAACATGGTGAAAGACTCGAGCAACGAACTAAACGAGGATTTTGAAGAAGACGCCGAGGGGTTTGACTCTGACTGGGGCCTAGATGAGGGAAAGTTCGACTTCCAGAGCGGTGATTACATATTCGATGACGAGGAGGAACAAAAAGCTTACTTTAGCAAGTTTCCAACGGCATCGGAGCTAGCGGCGAACTTGAGCGTCTACCAAAGCCGGTTTGCCGGGCTCCACTTCCTGGTGTCTCCGCAGCTCATGCTGGAAGAGGAAGGAGATGAGAAGAAGGTTATGGCCGAGCTTCGCGAAGTAGAAAAGCTAGTGGGGCTGGCGGACACGCCGCTTATTGCGTTTCGAAAGTCTCCGTTATACCGTGTTTTGCTTCTCACGGTGCACAAGCCAGCGGAGGTGTCAAAGTCAGAGACTGTGAGAATGTACATTGGGAAAATCTTTGGCAAAATCTCATTGCAGCCGTGTGTGATAACAACAGATGATCTATGGAGCAAACCCGATTCCCTGGATGCAGACAAGAGTGAAGAGGCTTGCACAGAAGGTGGAATGAGCAAAGAAAAAGACTTCGATACAAAAAATAATGCGAGCGAGCATGGGTTGAACGGGCATGACTTGGATGGGCATGGCTTGAGTGGAAATGGATCGAGTGGGCATGAATCGAGCGAAGTCAAGATCAGCGCAGAACATGGAGCGAGCGCCGAACAAAGTGGAATTGGTGGCAACACAAATGGTGTGTGTGGAGAGAGTCATGTTGAGAGCTTGCCGATACAGAGGGAGCAGAGTACACTGTCAGGGCATAGCGAAAACGAAGAGAGTGCCGGTGTAGTAGCTTAAACAAACACTAGAGACAAGATCAAAGCGAGAAAACAGTTGCAGAGGATCGCAGAAGAGATTCAGAAGGTTGCAGAAGATGGCGTTGGCTTAATACTCATAACGGGAGGCGTATGGGCCGACGGTATTAATAGACATTGACTGTATGGTAGGCTCAGTGGAGATACGTGGGGCCGCGTAAGATAAGCCTGTTTAAGCTTTTAAGCGCGCACGTGACCGCACGCAGAATAAGCGTGCGCGTCCCGAAACACCAAAAGGGGATTAAATCCTCAGAGCTCTCGGTTGTTTTGAGGACAGAATTGAGCACAGTCACATCCTAATCCACACAAGCACCCCAGAAAAGTATGTATACGCATGGCTATAACCGCCTAGGAAACCCACCCTAGCTCAGGGAAGAGGCCGGACCCCGGGCCGCCCAAGCGCCGTCTTTCACCCGGCGTGTATTTGTGGGAGTTTTTTGAGAACTTGTTGCCCAATTGGGCACATTGTGTTTCCTATTATGGAGGGGTGCATAGACACCCGTGGATGAGCCCGGATCTGGAGCCATCATCTAGCACACGTTTGAGGGGAAAGCGACGGGGGATGTTTTGGGGGGCGGCGGTTCCCTGGTGGCGACCCGTGAATGTTGCTCAAAGCGAAAAACACATTGTGATGCACGTGTTGGAGTGGCACCAATGCAACAGCACAAACGGGGCCAGCAAGCCCAAGTCAGCACAAGCCAAGCAGCGCTTAAAGCACACCTCAGCAGCATTTACTAACTACAGTGTCGGAGGTTAGCAACTCGACCAAATTGGAAAACAACGACGAAGTTTTGGGCGGAGCACCAGGCGCACAGTTCAGTCGTGGGTCGGTGAGCGGAGTTGGCGGAGACGATGACGATGATGACGAGCCTTCCGGGGGCAAGCAGCAGAAGGAACGGCGCAAGATCGAAATCAAGTTTATCCAGGACAAGTCCAGAAGGCACATTACGTTCTCCAAGAGAAAAGCCGGCATCATGAAGAAGGCGTACGAGTTGTCGGTGTTGACGGGAACGCAAGTGTTGTTGCTAGTGGTGAGCGAGACCGGGCTCGTGTACACGTTTACCACGCCCAAGTTGCAGCCGCTCGTGACCAAGAGCGAGGGCAAGAACTTGATCCAGGCATGCTTGAACGCGCCCGAAGAGCTGTTGGGCGACGACCAGGGCGACCAGAGCGACGGCAACTCGCAAGAGTCGGCCGACCAGAGCCCTGCGCCTCCTCCACAGCAGCACCCGGCAGTGAATAACCCCGCGCACCAGGCGGCCGCCCACCAGCAGTTACCGCCCGCGCACTTGCCGCATGGAATGCCGTACCAAGGCCAAGGCATGCCGCAACAAGGCGGCTTACCCATGCCCCAGGCGGGCGGGTACAATGACCCCTACCAATACTTTGGCAACATGGCCAATGGCAACATTCCCAACCAGCAGCAGTATCAGTAGGCGAGGGGATGTGTGTGGACGCCGAGGGGACGGGGGTTTCTTAATAGTTGTACAAAAGATAATATCATGCTCGCTACATATAGAGTTGGTGTGGGGTGTAGCGACAGGAAAAGGGGAGGGATGGAAGAAAGACAAGAGGGGAGGAGACGAGCAGAGGAGACGAGCAGAGGAGACGAGACAAAGCCGAAGCGAGGGGAAAAGAGAGGAATGAAGAAGCACATGATTTAAAAAAAGACATCCCCAGATGGGGCAAGAACAAGCGCAAGAGCAGGCCCCCATTGAGCCCCCTCCAAGCCAGTGCTAACCAGACCAGCCACGGCAGACACTGATACAGGGCATGAAGGCCTGCGTCACCCAATCTAGTCTGGTCTAGAAGACGCCATCCGAATTCATCCAGACGGAACCGTCAAACTCCAGCGTTGGTTTCTCGTGGTACCAGCACTGGCAAGCATGTGAGCCCTAGCCCACCTAGAACCGCACGGGCCGAGCCTGGCAGCCAGCCAGTTAGCCTTCCATTGTCCAGAGACAAACAATAGAGGAGCATGGGCCGAGTGTGTAGCGTACTTGCGTGGCCCTACATGGCCTCACATGGTCTTGAATGGACTAGTTGCATCCTGCGTGAGCCAAATAGAAATGCATACGTACGAGGTCAGTGCCTTAATACGGCTCTCTTTATGTTCGTGCCAAAGGGTCATTTGCTTGAGCATTGCAAGATTTATGGTTTGGCTTGCCATTGTCACTCTCATGCCGTGCCGCGCGTTTCGTGACTCGGGTAGCGGCCGCGTGCTAAACTGCGAAGCTGCTGTGCGTACTAGATCCGTAAAAACCTGGGGGGTTGTCTGCACTCCCAAAATGGCATCACCACCAATGCTGCCAGCTTTGCTTGGAATGAGCCGCTATTTGAGGGACTGGGATTGCCGGTATGTTGGTAGTACCATTATAGTTGCGTACAGTACAATATAGTAGCGCACGGTACAGTACAGTGCCAGTGCCAGTGCAGTGCCTGCAGTGCTTGGCTGCGCGCTCTGGTGTCTGGAGCTGCGCGCCCTGGCGTGCATAGAAGGTTCGCCGCTGCATTGTCCAGTCTCTCAATGGCTCCCTAGTCTGCCTGCACCAAAAGCCTATTCGCACCGTCTTCTGCCAGACTGTACAACCACTGGGTCAGGCACCTGGCCGCCAATAATGCCTGTGCTTCTCAAAAGCTGGGTCAGCCACATACATGCGCCTTGGCGTGGGACCGCCACCTACAGACGACACTTTATTAAGCTCCAGGGAGCAGTGGCCTCAGAACAGGGCCTCAGAACAGGGCCTCGGAACAGTGCCTTAGAGTGGCTTCAGAACGTAGTCCACGAGCACCCAGCAACTCTTGCCCCGGGGTCACAGTCCCTGGGTGCTCGTGGACGATGTTCCTGGGTTTCTGTTCATGGTCAGTTGCCGGCCTCTACGGAAAAACGCCTATCCCGCGAGATTCCGTGCACTTTACATACCATACGCAACAGCCAAGCCCGCGAAAACCAGACTTCTCTTATGGGCACTCCGCGAGACGCACGGCAGGGTCGATTCCGTTGAGACAGGCATCGCAGGGCTGAATCAGCCTGCACACGCGCCTGCAACGCGCGGCATCCGGGAAGATAATGTGGGTGGAAACAATCGGACCATGACCCAGGCATGGGCACTCCTCGCAGCGGGTGGGGCAGGTTTCCAGTTGATTATAGCCGAGAATTGCCACCCCAGGCCCGGTGCGATGTCGGCACCCCTAGCCCCTGAGGTCACCCTCCTCCACTGGCCCCTCGGCTCCGTTGCAACGCCGCACAACCCTCCTCCCCACATACAGGGCCACCGGAGAACAATACTCTATTATGTACCTTGTCTTTCTCCCTCGTGCGTGGTTGCCCTCATAAAAGGCAACTTTGCCACTGCCCTCGCTCCTCTCCATAATTTTCTTCCTCTGTCACTTGCTTGCCACCCACCAAAGCCCTAAGCCTGTCATCTTCTTACAGGTACCGTCCCCACGCTCCGATAGACCAGCCGTTGTGTGCCTTGGATTCGGTGCCACAGCCAAGCGTGTACCTGCGCCTGCCGTGCAAGTGTTCGAAAGAATACTAGCCCCCACCGCCAAGCCTATTATATCGACTGCTGTTCACCCACAGAGCCCCTGCCAAACAACGTGAGCGTGCTGGCACCACTGGCCTCCTCACCAATACTTAGACCCGGGGCTGGCCGCCTATCCTAACCAGGCCCTCCGCACGAGTGATCCTCGAGACCCCTAGAATTTGCCCTGGACGAGACTCGCCCCACCGCCCCGCTTGATCCACCATGTTTCAAAACTACACCCCGAACATCCTGGAGTTCCTATTGGAACAGCCCCAGGAAGACGGCCCGGTGGCGTCCCGCAATATCTGGGGCCCACTTGACTCTTCCCAAGCGAGTATCAAGGCCACTATACAAACTGCGCGCGAGCCGCCTTACGACGACAAGTGCGGCACGGGCCCCCAAGCGGTTTTGAGTGAGCGATATGCCCATTTGATGCAGCCTGTTGACACGGTCCCCCGCAAGGCGCCAGGGCCGCTCTGCCCCAGCTTCTCCACCAAGTTGCTCCAGCACGACGACGAGCCCTGGATGCGCTCCTACGAACGGGGCCTATGGGCACCGCCGGACAACGCCGCCTCCCTCATGCGCCCCCAATCGCACCAGTTCCCGCGGGTGTCCCCGTTCAATGTGCACACCTCCGGCATTGCACTCAGCTGCTCGTCGTTGGGCAGCGACACGTACGACCGGTTTGCGCAATTTAGCGAAGCCACCCACGACTTCAGGTCCGAGGAACTCAAGCACGAGTATAAGCTCTACAACGAGTTCAAGCGCGACCGGCTCAAGCAAAAGCAGAGGAGGGAGTGCCAGGAAAAGGAGCCCGAGGAGCTGTTCGATGTGGGCGCCAACATCAGCGACGAGGAGCGCCGCACCATAGAAACCTATTTCAGCCAGGACCCCCATGGCCGGGTCAAGACCACTGCAAGCGTGTTGAACCGGCGGTTTGCGCGCGAACGCGAGCGCTTCGAAAAATGCAAATTGCTTGAGAAAGTGGGCACGGCTTCCGCGGGAAAGCAGCAGTTTGTGTTGGTGGGATTCAAGGCCGGGCGCTTGGACGTGTTTTCCTTGGGCGAGCGGCCGAGGGAGCGGCTCGAGATCGGGTCGTACGTGATGGTCAAGGCCGATCGCGGCAAAGACTTGGGCCGCGTGGTCGACACGGGCTTCAGCCTCTCCAAGGCCAGGTTCCTCAAGGTGTTGCAGTTGATGGAGCTGCACATGGCCTTCAGCGACGTGTGCGTGGACACGGTGCCAGTGCAAGAGTTTATCCAGAGAAACAGCACCACGGTGACCGAGGCCTGGGACACCATCACCAAGACCACCAAGCCCAGCGGCGTGCCGGAAAAGATGGACAAGTCGCGCGACATCAAGTTAGAAAGGTACTCCGAGTGCAGAAACACCCAAGGCCCCAAGTTCGTGGTGTCGTTGGCACGTGTGGAGGACGTGCGCCAGATTATCAACAAGAGGCAGGACGAGGATCGCGTGTGCCGGTCTCTCTTGGCCAAGGGCCACCTCAAGGACGACCGTCATGCCAGAGAAGGTCAGGCCAGGGAAGTCCAGGCCAGAGAAGACCGCCATGCCAGAGATGGAAACCGCATGACGAGCATGCAAAACATAGACATTGAGCTCATCGACACCGAGTACCAGTTCGACCGCAAGAAGCTCATCATCTACTACTACAGCACGCGGCGCATTGACTTCCGCGACTTGGTGCGCGACCTCTTCCGCGCCTACAAGACACGCATTTGGATGAGTGCGGTGGCGCGGCCTTCGTCTCGGTGCAGATCAAAGAAGCCAGGCCCCAGACTCGACTCGCCGCAGAAACAAAAGGAGTTGCAGCGACAAGGACCAGAATTGCCCAGAGTGAACGCCTCCCCACGCCAACCGGCTATAAATGCGCCAACCCAACCAAACAAGCCAAACATCAAGACTCAACCAGACTAGAGACAAGACCGAAACATAGATGGTACGATATATCTGAAGGCTGTAAGCATGTAGCAACCAGACCACTAACCACTTTCCCTGACACTGGTCTCCAATGATACGAAGCGGAGTCAGTTAATGCCGCGGCCGATGGACCGGTGCTCCAGGGCCAGACGGAACATCAACGGCAGTGGCATGCAAGGTGGGTTTGCCAGATACCCCGAAAGGCCGCACGACGGCCGAATTAGGAAGCCAACGGCACCCTCAACGTTTCACCATTAGGCGCCGTGCTTGATGCGCGCTGGGTCCTTGATCTGCTTCATGGGAGTATATAAACCCCTGTCCGCACCCACAAGTCACTGCTTTTGCAAGGCAAACCTACATATTCCTATATTGGGAATACGCTGAAACATGCGCTAAAAGACAAACGTCTATGTTACAGGAGAGGCATAAACTGGGATTCTTACTTGATTAACTCACCCCTTCTTGTATGGTGAATCACTAAGTATACAAGAATTTTTAATGTTTCAGATAACACCATCGGAAATCCAGGAGAAAGAATCTCAAAAGAGGTCTTAATTTTCCAGGGTCTTTCTCAAGAGAAGATGGAGCCGCTGACGATTCCTGAAGCAGAGGAATGGTGAGTCATGGAAATCCCGGTCCATGTGTCCGCGGAGCAACGATGACAGGGTGCGGATCGACCGCCACAGTCCAAATTCTGAACCACCTCAACAGCCCTAGACACTGGTGCTAGGAACGGGAACCTTGCCACTGCTCGAGAACGCCCAATGCCACTTTTGGCAAGGTCTATAACTCCCGCATCGGGTCGCACATGCGGCCAGTTTGGCATCCATGCACACTAGCCATGGCGAGCCTGGCAAGAGCGGCTGGCTACTTGGGTTAGTATGCATATTTCTATTGGGCTGAATTGAAGCTTTTTTGAACACTCTGGTCAAAATCGCCTATATACTAGCTTTGACCCGTCAAACCGACCATGGGCCGCGCGCCACCCATGGGTGCAAAATACATCAGCGATGCTTTGAGGTGCTGATCACTAGGGTGAAAACAGACATACAGAAGGCTCAAGGTGCCCGTCTGAACCCATCCTGGGTCAGGGTGCCGGTAAGTACTGGCACTTCCAGGAATGACCTGCGCTTACAAATAACCCCCACTTACAAATGACCCCCAAATAACCCCCAAATGACCCAAATGACCCCCAAATAACCCCCAAATGACCCAAATGACCCAAATGACCCAAATAATCCCCAAATGACCCAAATAATCCCCAGATGACTCCCGCTTACAAATGACTTCGGAGAGCTCGGAAAGCTCATACGTTGCATTGTATTTATCTCTAATGGCTTCGAATTGCTCCAAACTTCGGTCCATACCTATGGGAATGGCTTTTCTATCTAAGCGGTGCATTCGCTTGTGTCAGGGATCATCGACAATTCATTCTTTCCTCAGCATTAGCCGTCACTAGAGTATAACAGGGGATGAGACACTCTTTATGACCGAATTGGAACGAAAGCGGATAAGCAGTCCCTAGCGATCAATTTAGTGCTTTCGGCAGAAACGAGGCCCTGTTTGGAAAAGCGATAATACTTTAAACTGGTTTTGTTTGCAAGCGACTCGCTCTACTCACTGTTTTCGGTTCAACCAGTACTATTATGTTCATTCACAGACCAAGATAAAGGCGAGTAACTGGGAGATTCGAGGGACTCGCATCAACTCTCACTGCTTCCATGAACACTAATTCTTGGAGCACTGCCTTTGAAACCCAGTATACTCGAGAACAGACGGGCCGTTGCAATTAAACACTTCAAGGGGTCATCGTCCCGCGAAAGCTCCACAGAAATGTCCAAGATATATCTGAAGGGCTATCCGAAAAAGGTACTTCTGCCTTCAAATATTTCTCCGTCCCTTCGGATTACCCCATTAAATGGGCGTACTGTCTTGTACAAGCCGCTGGAGGGCAGGCCGCCTTATATATCTTTAGTCGGCCTGCACATGGAATATTGGGACCTGCACATTGCCATGCGTGCGGTCCAGAAAGTGTCTTGACTGCAACGTCCAAAACTCGGCGGAAATTCAGTCTTGTGTCGTCTTGAAGACCAGGGTATCACATACTGGTGCCCGCACCACTGCTAGACTTCCGCCGCCCGGGAACGTGCGTCCACCATAGCCGCCGTTTAGTTCCTCCATGCAAATGCGTCATGAGTGTCGCGAATGATTTAGTGCGTCGGGCGGTTTGCAGCCGCTGTCCGCAATATCCTTGTCCTGTCCCAGAGTCCCAGAGTCCCTAATAATCGTGGTAAGCTTGTGCCAATAATCCTAATAGTACTGATAATTCTGGAAATTCTATCGTAATAATCGCGACCCATCATCGTAAAAAGTAATGATAGCCTCCATAATTCCTAATCCTTACCGCTATCACTTTTGTCCATCTGACCGAATTCGTAGTTCGGGATACTTTAAATCCTTTGTCACAAAGCAAATATTAGTCCAGCGGAAGAAAACCCATATAAAAGGGCTTTACCGCTACCATTTTCATTGTATCCATAGACACGCACCGCGCCATCAGGTCCTGATTCTTCTCAGATTATGCTTGCCTCGGACCAATTTTGAAATTGACACCTGAGCATATCAGAAACTTGCATGCTCATCCAGCCACGTCAAGTTGGCCGACTGCCAAGTCCAATACAAGTTCGGCAGCTTCAGGACAAGTTTGAAGTGATAATGGACAACCTCAATACAAGTGCGACTTGGACAGCATCCTTTTCCAAAACAGCGGCTCCCGAGTGCCAGTGTTTTTGTGCATGCATCCAAAGAACGAATGCGTCCCGCCAAACTTCTCTCGAACCCGCAGGCCCTCACTGAAAGCTGCGGCACGACCCGCTCGCCAACCACGTCGGTACCGTATCCAAGAGCTATGCGCTTGAAGACATCCGCACGTGACCTCGCCCGTCTCAGGATACCCGTGGCAAAGTCCCAAGCTTTCTGGATTGATACACACAACCACTTGGCCATCTGGGGTCCGAATCACGAGTTGCCCCAATTTCCAAGTTCCCCAGTTTCCAAGTTTTCAAATTCCCAGGTTGGCCAGTTCCCAAGTCAACAGTTCAACAATACTTACACCGTGCAGCTGAGCAGAGCTTCCAAGAATAAACGTGTTGGCTCAATACACACCAGGTAGTGCCAAGCTCACAACCACAAGGTGCGAGTCTAATCAATCCGAAAGGCCGCCCACAATGCATTGGTGGGGTTTCGCGTACAAATGGGTTAAGGGCTGCAACAGAGCCGGCGGACTGAGGTGATGGCACGCTGCAGTCCAGCACCCTTCCTCAACCTTGAAGTTGTCTTGGAGTAGCATTGGTAGCATTGGTAACTTTGGCACAACCGTAGATCTTTGCTGCAACAACCAATATAAATGACCATGCGAAACCCGCCACGCCTAATTCCTCTATGACACAACATCGTCAGCCGCATGTACAACTCCCTTGACCATAACTGGGCATTGCGGGGTTCACGGGTGCGACAGGCCGGCTTTGACTGGTTTTGAGCACACGGGTGCTGGGACGCAAATTGATCCACGGGCAGCCATCGTCTTGAGATGGTTCTTCATAAGGATGTTGAAGCGTAGCCCATGAGCGTGCGGGAGGGGGGGAAATGAGAAAGGATCAGCCTCACGTGCGAACAATTCTCCCCCACGAGTCATAGATGGAGCGCATGCAGGAATGCGGACCCTAGCAAATTTTTCCGGCAAGCACCAGAGGCTAACGAGAGAGGCGCGAGACCGGCGCAATGCCCAACAGAAAAAGACATGAGACAGGACAGGAATGACAAAAGAAAGGCAAGTCAGGGGCCCAGGCAAAGAGCGAGAAAAAGAGCCGAGACAGAGCGCCGAGACAAAGAACCAGAAGGTTCTGCAAGACTCAGCAGAAGGCGAGAAAAAGGCAAGACCAGACACATGGATGCTTGTCACTCTGCGTACAATACAGTAGAGCAGAGTCAGGATTCGCGCTGATGTCCGCCGCTGTCGCAGCGCATAAAACGAGCGCCGCGCAAATTAGTCAGCTGCGTCAGTATGGGTGTGCACATAATGCTCCGAAACAGGAGACAAATTTTCTCCCTCTTTTCCAAGGTCTGTGGCCTGGTGGGTAGCCTGGTTTGCCTGGTTTGGCCTGGTGGGTGGCCCATATGGATGAATTCCCAGAGACGTAAGCTCCACCAAGTCCCAATTCCCACAATTGCACTTGTCCACTTCAGGCCCCTCCGCCGGCTTTATCCCCATTCGGCCCCCGGTGTATGCGGCCGGACATCTCCGTAGCCCCTTCCGCAGCAGCGGTGTAGCTTGAATCTGCCAAAACGAGCGCCCGCGAAAAAAACTGCGCATTTTGTATATAAACCCACGATTCCCCGTCGCATTGCCACCATACTAGCATCCCCCTAAAAACATAGTCGCACGGCCCTAGCAAAGAGCCTTCTAGCCTTCCCAGCAACCTCCACTCATATCTTCTTTTTTTTCGTTCATTTTTTTGATTCTGGATATTAATTTTTCTCACGAAAGTTTTTTAAATCTAAAAAAATGGAATTCCAACCTTCGGACTATTTGAGCAACTTGAACCTTGTTTTCGACAATGTGGGTGTGGTGTCGCCCGTTGATGAAACCATCAACAAGGCGGACTTGGACGTGTTCCAGCAAAACGAGTTCTTCGACTTTGATGTTTTCTTCAACGGCGCTGCCAACACCCTTCCCCAGAAAGCTACCCAGGTCAAGGAGGAAATGCACGAAGGAGTGACCCAGTGGGAAGCCGCTGGGGCACGGGAACCTCAGGTCAAGGAGGAACAGCGCCGGGGAGACTCGCCTGCCCTTCCGCCCGACAACAGCCCGGAGTCTTTTGAGTCCAAGCGGAGAAAAAACACCGCTGCTAGCGCTCGGTTCCGCATCAAGAAAAAGCAGAAGGAGTTGCAGATGCAGCAGCACGCTAAGGAACTCCAGGACAAGTTGGGCGCGTATGAGAAGAGGTTGCGCTCGTTGGAAATGGAGAACAAGTGCTTGAAGCAGTTGATCTTGGAGAAGAACGACAAGAAGCACGGCGAGCTTCTAGAAAGCATCAAGAAGCGGTCTCTAGGCGACGGCAACCCTGACTTCAGCTTGTCCTTCACCAACTAGCATCGAGATCTTGACCGACCAAGTAACATTGGCCGTCTTAACCAAGTATCACTGGCGCCTCCACGGCCGCCGCCATCGATTGGTACCACCCAAGAACTAACCACCGCGGCATCCTTGCAGCTTTCAACCGCTTCGAGCCGCAGACACCGAGGGCTTCTTTAACAGATTCTCCTGTGTCGCCACGAGACTCTTTAACCGAGTCTTTTATGACATCAGCATTGATTAAAATCCAACTTTTACGACAATTCTGCTGGGCAGATCCAACTCTGTTTTCTCAGCACGCCTTATGGACATTCCGGCGAGGGTGTCAATTCAGTTCACATAGGATCGTACGATCATTTTTCACCACAATTCAATATAGGCAAATTCCGAAACATCGGGCCATTTCGAACGGTAGGGTTAGGCTTGGCCGCGTGGAGCCCGGAGTGTATGATGGTCTAGATTGCGGCTGTTTTGGTTAACTTAGCACCGCATTGCACTGGCTGGACTAATCTGACCAGCTGGCTAGAGTAGACTGAAGTGACATCCCATCTCCAGAAGATACCACACGGAGTCACTGAAGCATCCCTGAAACCCAAACGCACCGGAGACTGTCTACGGCCCTTGGGCGGGCGACGGGGGACCTTTTATACGTGGACGCCGCCATTTCACAACATCACGTGAGCCACAGTTTTCCCGGGCGTGACATGGGGTGGGCGGTGTATGCAGGCTCGCAACTACCCCAAGGTGTACTATGGTGAGGTCGCACGTGATGCAGGCCACTTGTCCCCTCAAGACTAAATGTCCGCCATCGCTGAGTTTCGGCTATTTCGCCGCTCTAGCGGCCCAGGTTAAATTCCCGGCTTCAACTCCCGGCTTCAACTCCCGGCTTCAACTCCCGGCTTCAACTACCAAACCGCACTTGCGTAGCGTTTCTCCGAGGCACGGGCCCCTCCCACGCAGCGTGGCTCATTTGTAGTCTTGCCCCCGCAAACATTTCTGCACAAATCCGTTCCATTATAGCGGCTGCGCCACCCCGCTTTTCACTGATCCCTTAACTGCGTAGTAGCGTGTTTCCCATAGTCTAAGCAGGCCCCCAGCCACATTGTGTAAGCCAGCCGGCCAGGGTCACGTGCGCGCGGGCAGTGAATAATAGCACTCCACATTCACTCCAGCTGACACGTCTACGGCGCAAACCTCCACGCCAAGACACACCAACCCACCACCAAGCGCTTGGCATGAAGGAGAAGATCAAGAGCTTTTTCCACTCGCCGAGCTTTGCCGGCGGCGATTCTCATGCTGATGTGGAGAGGTCCATTTCGCCTCGTGAACAGGCCTATACAGCCCAGTCCAACCAATCGCCAGCCAACCAATCGACAGCCAACCAATCGCCAGATATCCAATCGCCAGATATCCAATCGCCAGATATCCAATCGCCAGCCATCCAATTGCCGGCCCAGCCCAACCAATCGTCAGCCCAGCCCAACCAGGCCGCAGCTTCACCCCCTTCGGGCATTCGTGCTCATGATCTCACGGACCCCAGGAGGACCGCCTACATCACTCTGGTTGATCCCGAGCAGCTCGATCTTCGCTTGGCGTCGGCTGAAAACCCTACTGTGGTGATGGAGTTGGACTTGGACTGCAACATTCTTCACGTCAGCAAGAGCTGGGAGACCTTGGTGGGCACCCGCATCAGCCACATTCTCAACCGCCCGCTCTCCAACATCATCATTGGCAACACTAGCGACGACTTGCTTGTATTTAACAAGGCTGTGGAGCGGATGATCATGGATAATGCTTCTTACAAGGTGAAGTTCCTTACCGCCACCAACCTACGAAAGCTGCCTGATGACGGCGCCCTGGATCCGGATATTTCCGAGCGCCAATCACCAGACCCCGGCCCGCAGAGCCATTTTCCCGCTAACCCGTCTGGTTTGGGCAATCAGTATGGCCAGGAGCATTTGCCCGGTCAAAATCCGTCTGGCCAATATGCTTCTGGCCCGGAATATTCGGGTAGCCAGCACTCTTCTGGCCAAGACTACTTTCCTGGTCCAGACAATCTCTCTCAACATAATCCATTGCCTCAGGGTAACTCGTCCGAGCAGTTGGGATGCTCTGACGACCCGAATCGGTCGGCCTCCCCACAGTCCCTCGGCTCCACCTCCTCTGGGAACTTGGAAGAACAGGTGTCCAACGATGGCGGGGTAATTGAGCTCGAAGCTCAGGGAATTCTCATATTATCGCCTTCCACCAAGCTCCCGACTCGGTCCATTTGGACTATCCGGCCCTTTGTTCGTATAGAGATGGACTTGACCATCCCCCCGGCCTTGGTGGACTTGTTGGGGTTCGGGTCTGAGATCTTTGAAGGCTACCTAGTCAGTATGCAAGAGAGTGGTATTATTGATGAGCACTGGGTTCCGGAACCCAAGACCATCCTTTGTCGCATCTGCGAGTCCAATATCCCCGCCTGGTTCATTGAAAAGCATAGCGACTTCTGTTTCTTGGAGCACAAGACCGAAGACGATCTCCAGTTTTACCACGATGCCATAGCCGACCAGCGGGAGTTGGTCTCTCGCATCTATGAGTCGCTATGGTATGCTCAATTTGACTGTTCGGGTCCCCCTACGCCCGGCTCCTCCTCCAGCTCCATATCCTCGTCGTCATCCATGGTACTGTTCCACGACTACAAGGGCTTCCCTTTGCCTAGCCCTACTCCTGAGCCCATGACCCCATCGCTGCGCCACCCTCTGGTCATGTTGGCTCCGCGACCCATGTCGTCGTCTGCTTCCACCAAACTGTCAAAAAAATTTCCATTTGGGATTCTCCAGAAATTGCTCGACTACTGTGATGAGGCTCTTCTCATCAATCCTGCAGAGCGCCTGGAGGAAACCGGTGTGTTCACCTTCTCGCCCACCACTGAGAGTGCCATCGACACCGTGGTGAACTGGCAGCCCTTGGAGACATCCGATCCTGCTATTCGGGCCATGGTAGACGATTCCAAGGCCTTGATCATGGAAAAAGTTAATCACTTGACCCACTTAATTTCCCTCCTACAATACTCCGACAAAATTAAACAGGAAGTGGATGAGTTGGTTCTTGCAAGCGTCAAGTCGACAGTCCAAAAGATACGGGAGAAGGTTCAGGAGAGTACATCCCAAAGCGTAAGCTTCTCGGGCACCAGGTCTAGAGCACTTTCGTTGGGAAAACAACTGCGTCTGCACAGGATCTCCTCTCCTCTGGCGAGGTCAGATTTGGATGAAAAAAGCGAATCTCTCGACAGCAGAATGGGAAACCTCGTGCCCGAAGACCTGCCTCTGATGCTCATCAGCTCCCCTTCGCTTATTGGCTACGATGGGGCATTGCAGTCTCCACAGCCAGCCCGAGGCAAAGGTCCTCATTTCCTTGGAGAAGCTTTTGGGATGAACGACTCCCAAGCCCCGACTACCTTGACGCCAATTGATATTCTTAGCAACCCCAACTACAGAAAACCGTCGCCAGTGAAAAACGATTCCGCCTCGGGTCCAGATCTCATTAAAGATTTGACGGACTCTTTGGAGCACCTCGACATGAAGCCTCTGGGCTGGGCCTCGACTCACTCATCTCTCTCTTCACCCCGAAGAAGGTTGTCTCCGGCTCCATATGTGGAAAAGGTGAATCTCTCCACGCTTCAAAAGAACACAATTGCACAAAAGCAGGAAACACCCTCTCGCAAATCTAGCTCTGATTTCGACTCGCTTCAATTTTCTAGGGACAATGCTCCATCGGGCTTGGCAATTCCCATGGCAGGCGCAACATCTATTGTCAGCAACAGCTCCTCCGGCTCCCAATACAGTACACCTGTTTCGCAGCAACGAAATTCGATGTCGTCCGCCAAACCGCCGCTTTCCCCTCTTCTTGTTTCTCAGCCGTCAAACTCAAAGGCCTCATCGGGAGGTATAAAGGATTATGAGATCATCAAAGCCATCAGTAAGGGAGCGTTTGGCTCAGTATTTTTGGCCCGAAGAAGGCTTACTGGAGACTACGTTGCCATAAAGTGCCTCAGAAAAAGAGATATGATTGCAAAGAATCAGGTGTTGAACGTGAGAGCCGAACGTGCAGTCATGATGACCCAAGCAGACTCGCCGTTTGTGGCTCAGCTCTACAGCAGCTTCCAGACAAAGGACTACTTGTACCTTGTGATGGAGTATTTAAATGGCGGTGATTGTGCGACCCTCTTGAAGATGTTGGGCACGTTAGGAGATAAATGGTCCAAGCGGTATATTGCTGAGGTGATTGTGGGGGTCAATGACCTCCACAGGAGAAACATCATCCACCGAGACTTGAAACCGGATAACATTTTGATCGATGGCAAGGGCCACATGAAACTCACCGACTTCGGGCTCTCCAAAATTGGGGTGGTGGGTCGCCAGACCTATCTGCATCGGAAAAGCAGTGCATCGGAGCATGCAATCGAGCTTTTCCGTAAAAACGTCCTCAACAGCTCCACTGTGCAGAGCCCCTTGGTTTACAACACGGCAATCGACTCTCCTGAGTTGACTCCCTCAACCCACAAGAGAACGCTGTCGGTGACGCCATTTTCATTGACCCCTAGCACCGACAAACCTCCGTCGTCCTCTTCCCATGATTCAGCATCAGCCGTGTTTGCAGCGAAAAGACGTTCCAGGTCCCACTTCATGACCGGTAGCACAAGATCGGGATCCAACAGCAGTGGCGTGGAGTCGCCAAACTTGAATCCCCTATTGCACCGCACTCCGTCCGACTCGTCGTTTGCCATTGTGGACGATGAGTTTCTGGTCAACTCGCCTCACGAAGAGGAGAACATCCACTCTTTTGCGCTCTATGACCCAACTCGCGAGGGAAACAGCGGAGCGGAGAGGTTTTGCGGCACACCAGACTACTTGGCGCCAGAGATCATTCTTGGCGAATGCCAGGGCGAGTACTCTGATTGGTGGTCGATTGGGTGCATATTCTTTGAGTTTTTATTTGGATATCCACCCTTCCATGCAGAAACGCCCGAAAAAGTATTCAAGAACATCTTGGCTGGAGATATCGACTGGCCGCCGCTCTCGGAGGAACAGGAACGAGAAATATGCCCGCCCGAGGCTAAGGACTTGATAAAAAAGCTTTTGACTTCCAGCGTGGAAGACCGATTGGGATTTAATGGAGCAGAGGAGATCATGAGGCATCCTTACTTTAGCGATGTCAACTGGGATACTCTTTACGACGAAGCACCTGACTCGTTTGTGCCCACCCTTGACGGCCCGGAATCCACCGACTACTTTGATTTGCGGGGTGCAGATATCCTGCAGTTTCCGAAAGACGACTTCGATGAGGATGACGACAAGCACAAATCGTCTACTTCCGTGGACTCGGGTGACCATTTGTCGCTCCCCAGCACACCTGGTTCGGCCAAAAGAGAGCGCAGAGGTAGCAAGTTGTCGGACCCTACTGAGTTTGGATCGTTCCACTTCCGCAACTTGAATGTTCTTGAAAAGGCCAATAAGGACGTCATCAACCGGCTCAAGTCTGAGCACTTGGAGCACCGCAACAGCTTCTCATCGTCGTCCTCCGATTCGTTCAGCCAACCAAGCATTAGCAAGTCGAGGGGACTGTCGGTTTCGTCGGGAAAGGTGAATCTCGGCAGTCCGTTCAAACGGCCAGTCTCTCCGCTTCTTGTCAACCCTGGATCGCCCGGCAAAAGCAGCCTCCAGTACCGAGTCAAGAAAAAATTCGAGTCGTCCCCCAGCACGTTCTCGAATGAGCTTCGGTCACGGTCCAGTGCCCCATCGCTCTCACAACGGTTGCTTCTGAAAAACGCAACTGAGCTGCTACATTCTCCGCCGAGCTCAGACAATGAGGACAGCTCTTCGGCGTTGTACCGGGTAAGAAAGAGGCGGGAGAGCATGATGCACAGCCACAATTCGGGCCGTGATCTGCCGCAGCCCCGGTTGCACCCGCTGCCAGTGCACGATCCACGAGAAAGGCTGGTTTGGGACTTGGATGTTTTGTATTGTGAGCCCATCGCCATTGTGCGGCATACAGTGTCCAAGCTTTTGGAGAAACATGGCTGTGTTGTTTTGGCCATTTCGGATGGCGACGACTTGGTACGGCGAGCGACCAGCCAGGTCAAATTCGACATGATATTTACGGCCTTGCGGCTTACAAAGGTGGAGGCCGTGGATGCAGTCAAATTGATAAAGTACACCAGCGGTGTTAATTCGGAGACTCCCGTGGTGGCCATCACTGGGTTCTCCAGAGAAGCTCTAGACCTGGAGGTGTTTGACGAGGTACTTGAAAAGCCCGTGAGCAGTGCCGATATCAGACTAGTTTTGGGGAAGTTCGCTCCCGAGCTGGGCCCCGGCCGTGCCGGCTCCGAGACCGGCTTTGCAGTGGGTTCCCAGCATTCTAGGTAAAATCATTGCGTTTAGTTGCGCTTGTGGTTGCTACTATTTGAATTGTTTCATCTTGTGTGATCCTGGCTTGGGGCAGCTGACCCGGCCAGTGTGGAGGCATCGGACTCAGCTGGTTTAAAGGTACAGGGTTTATGTCTTTTTTGCACGGGCTCATCTGAGCTCTCGGAGTCGTTCGTGTCCTTTCTGTTATCGTCCTTTGAAGCAACGTTCGTTTGCACATTCAAAACTTCATCCCGAAGATCTGGACCATCGTCCCCATGCAATTTCAAGCTTTCAGGAATACCCGACCGCAAATAATGGTCTCGGTACCATCTAAGCTGGTTGATGCTCTCGAGAATGTCCATGCGGGCGGTGTGAGCGCCCTTTTTCTTTGGGAACATCTTCATGAGCGCCGGATTATGGCGGAACCCGACCTCCATGATGGACGACACATCCACCAACCGATAGTGCAAGTGGTCAATCACCTGCGGAAACTCGCGCATCATGAAGAATTTGTCCATGTGGATGGAATTTCCTGCCAAGAGAGATGTGCGTGGCTCGCTAACATAGCTCTGGATGTATTCCAACAACTCCTTCTGAACCTTGGCCAAGGTCTGCTGCGGGTTGGCTAAGACTTTGGCCGTGAGCCCCGACTGGCCGTGCTGCTTGACACACCACTCGCCCATATTGTCCAAGACCTTTTTGGGCACGTATACGGTGCTCTCGTAGCCGTTTTCGTCCAAGATGTTGAGATTGCCGTCGGTGATGATGCAGCAGATCTCGATGATGTGGTCCCGGGAGATATCCAAGCCTGTCATTTCGCAGTCGATCCACACCAACGGCTTGAACACCGCCGCGCCCTTGTGCTTTCGCTTGACCGGCTGTGAAGCCGCCACAATGCGGGGGTTTTTTCCAAAGAGCCGCTGGAAGTACGAGAACATAAAGCTAGCGTGGGGCAGGGAAGTGCGTGCTCTGGAAGTCAAGACGAATGTGTGCGATGAGTCTGCAGCATGTTGACGTCCTGCACATTCGATGCGTCCGAGGTAAATGACAAAGTCCAACAATCCACGGTTTACGAACATCTACGAGCATCCAAGAATACCCGCAGGCCTCGGCAACACCAACAAACCGACCACTTGATTACCCATTTGATCACCCATTTGATCACCCATTTGATCACCTACTTGGTCACCTACTTGATCACCCACTGGACATTGCAATTGGCGCCACCATCAACCTCCTCACGCTGTCATGAATAAGATCGACACCTTCTACTTTTGGTACTTTGTGGCGCATATTCCCATAACCATACTCATTGACCTGTGTCTCGTGGTGCCGCCAGCGAGTCGGCACTGGGTGCAGCAGCTTGCGGTGAAGTTCCATATTGACTCTAACAAGGACTTCCTCTTGCAGGCACCACCGCTCTGGCTCCAGTACTTTGGCGCGTTTGAGATGTTTTTCCAGTTGCCCCTTTTCTTCATTGCTGCTTACGGCTTGTATAAGCGGCTGCGCAAAGTGTTGGTGGTGCTCATAGTCTACGGCTTCAACGCGGCCTTCACCACGGGCGCGTGCTTGACATACGTGGTCAGCCGGGCGGAAGAGCACGGGCTCTCTGCAGCGGAGAAGTGGAAGTTGTTTGCTCTCTACGTGCCGTACTTGTTGATCCCTGCATTCATGATGGTGGAGTGTTCTGCGAGAGTCATGTCGATGATCGATGCGAAGAGAAAGATGGCTTAGTGAACCACGGAAGGATATGGCAAACAAAGCAAGGAATACTGTTGCAGGATGAAATGACAAGCATCTCCAGAATCAAAAAGACCAGGTTTCAGACGTCACAACATCGACAAGGCGAAATGGGAACTTGAACAGTCATCAATAGATGTTTCAAGAGCTTAGCACCCTGTCAAGCAGTGTTTGATTTTCTTGCAAGCGTTTGCCTGGGGAGGATTCGCGTCACATAGACTTTACCCAGCTTTTTCTGTCTCTACTTTCCCTCACTCCCTTCCTACTCCCTACTTCCTACTCCCTACTTCCTACTTCCTACTCCCTACTTGCTACTCCCTACTTCCTACTCCCTACTCTCCCCTTTCGGCTGCTACTCCATCGTCTTCTGTCCACCGCTGGACAATTGAAGCCGGGTGTCAGCCCCAATAAATTCATGTATTGCTACCTGTCTCAGTGCACCAACTTTTGGTACGGCCTTTTTGGCTGACGTAAGTTGCTTAAATAATCATTGGCCGAAAATACCATGGCCCGATAGAGGACTGAGAAATCACCGCAAGAATGCGGACTGAGAGATTGGCAAATTCCGGCTAATCTGCGAATTAGAGTTTAATTCGCTGCGCGGGTTTGACCATTGTCCTTTACTTCGCACATTGTGGCGTGCAGGCTCGAGCACCTCCTGATGCAGCTTAGCGCCGAAGACATCCGCGCATACAGGAATGGTCATGTCACGCGACTACATCAACTGCTCCAAGCACCGACCATGTTGCTTTGAGTCATCTCAAGTTATTCCGTCCGATGTGGTATGGGGCGGGGTGTTCCTTTGGTTCCTTTCGAACATCTAAGAAAACGCCCCCTCGTCCCTTGATTTGCGGATTTGGGGAACGGGATTGTGTGAATCATGGTACCTTGGCGATCCTGGCATCTTGCGAGGGCCGAGCGTTCGCACAGGTCGCAGAAACCACATCAGTTCATATTACTTCACACTTTATCGCATCAGTCCACTGTTGTTCATGTGGCAGTTTTGGCGCCTTGCCGTGCGTGCAACGGGAAATGCTACCTGGCGTTTTTTGACAAGACAGTGAACCTGCATGTACATGTAGTGTGGTGTTGTGGTGTAGTGTGGTGTTGTGGTGTAGTGTGGTGTTGTGGTGTAGTGTGGTGTTGTGGTGTAGTGTGGTGTTGTGGTGTAGCGTAGTGGTGATGAAGTGATGTAGTGCAGTGGTAATGGTCTGTAGCTCTTGGTGTTTAGCCAACAGTACATCCCTAAACTGTTCCCGGTTCATAATAGCCCGTCATGACTCTGCTGGTAATGGCGAACAACAAATACCAGCCCACTGAAAGTGGAAACACTGTCTCGTTAGAGGAGTTCACACTCTGGCCAAATCCGGCCGAGGGTATGTAAAATGGAGTTTGGAAGATCACACTCCGCTAGTCACTGTAACTCTCAAAAACAAGCTAAGATGTGCTTGGATGTGGAGTATTGATTATAAAGTATAGATTACGGAGTAGTGGGAGAGTCAGACCTTCCATGGGTGGTGCGCTACCCATGGTGCCAAATAGGCTGCCGCGGGTGACGTGCGGCAAGATCTGCCCGATCCTTTCTGACGATAAGACCCTACTGTGGCGCAGTCTTGTCCACTTTTCTATGTAAACCCGAAAGATTCCCCGTAAGATGAAGACCGTCAACGAAATCATCTTTCGGAAAGCACTGAAGCATTGAGGAGTCCACAATAGACTAGACCATAAACACCGGTGAACCATAGAGTCTCCTTTAAAGAGAAGAATTAAAGACTTTAGTTTGGTAAAGTTTCTGGATTATTCAATGCAATCAGTGCTGAAAAGATGGATTGGCTGACGTTTCTTAAGGCAAGGGGAACCAGTCGGGGATTATAGAAAACGAAAAACTGTGTTGAGGCGCTTTGGCCCTCCGCTGCGAGCTAGGTGCAAAATGGGCCAGATCCGGGAGCTTCTGAGGAGAGCTGCGAGTCGAAACACTGAATGACTATTTTAGAGGCGTCCTCGAAGATGAATTGAGAAGGGTGCCCACCTTCAGCCGCACACGGTACGTGAATTTTGCACCCATGTGTAGGGCGCTACCAAAGGTAGGTCTGGTGTATACTGGATCATGTAGTTTAGCTCTTTTGGTTCCTTAGTAAAGTCTAGCGCTTGCCGAGTATGAATTCGTTGATCACCGGTAAAGGGCGATTGTCCAGAGCGGGATAGAAAAACGTTACGGCCTTTGGTACCTCATCTCTTGAGACGGTCCCGGCCAGGCTAAGCTTGCCGAAGGCACCCAAAGTGGCCTTGGGGTAGCTTCCGTTACGCGAAAATGGCCACTTCAAGGGTAGGTGCCATTCTCAAATGGAGTCAGAGTAGAAAAGACTGGGGTAGGTATGGCTCGAGTATTGGGTGTAATTTGAACCCCGCACCGATGTATTTGGGACAGTTTTCAAAGGAGGCAAAGAAGGGCTCATGCTTAGAAGCGCCCTGCAAAAGGCCAAGGGTACAGTCTTCCTTCTAGAAAAAGGGTATACTCCCTATCTTTTATTACAGCCCCAAAATGGAATTTGGAGATGCCTCGCGTGCACTACAATTAGGGCTCTTGCAGGGCCAATAAAGAGTCGCGGACGGTCGACGGGCGGGACGGAAATGGACGGAAATGATCGTGTTATCCGTATATATAGCGTTTTAAGGCTATTTCTAGCTTCTTTTTCAATCATGCTAGCTCAGTCTGAAGCGTTTTAGTGTACTGGCTTGAAAGCTTTTGGATAGCACTGGGCCGCGAGTCAAGGCGATGGCCAGACGATGACCAGACGATGACCAGACGGTGGCACAGTGGTCATTGTCTGCTCGGCAGACAAAAAGCCTTGGGAAGAGCAGCTAACAGCCAATCGAATCTCGGCGTCCTTCAGGTCTGCGGTATATTTGTCTAATGGTACATGGAAGGTAAGTACAGGCTCATGGGCCTGCTAGAAGAAATATAATAATACAAGAAATTGTGAATCGAGAGTTTCGAGATTTCAAGATCAATTAGCGAGATCAATGGCCGAAATCAATGACCGGGATCAATTATCGACATCATCAATAGGTTTCAAGGTCTAGAGAATCTGTGTAAGGCGGTGGATGGGGTGCAGGGTGTTTTGGAGGTTACCTATGATTCTAGGATGAAACTAGCTTTTAGTCTTCGTCATCAGGCTCAGTATCCGGACTGAAATAACTAGCATCCGGGAGTTCCTAGCACCTGGAGTTCTTAGCACCTGGAATTCTTAGCACCTGGAATTCCTAGCACTTGAGAACTCAACTGACTCTTCTGTTCTGTTCATGACGAATTGTACTGGCTACCCTCGTCTCGTCGACTGTTGACTGCTTGAACTTGGTCCCATGGCGCAGTTTTAATATTACATGACGGTGCATGCGCAATTGCCTTTACTTGATTTACGATTACATGACCGACCTTTGATCCATGACTCTTGGTCACACTTGGTCTAATGAGCTTTGAGACGTCATCGCATGATTAGTCGACATTTATTGATTTACCAATTAATACTTGATTTCACTAGCTTGCCTGCTGCCTCGGCTTCTGACATCGAGTGAACAGCGGGACCTACTTGTACTTCTCAAGCAACTCATCCACCAAGACAATGTACTTGGCTTCAGCTTCTTCCTGGGAAGTGCCTTTCAAGTCCTCCCAGGCTTGCCACTTGTACTTGCCCTTCAAGTCGTAGAAGCTGGGCTTGGTCGTGACGTTGTCGCCCACTGTGGCTTGCTTGTACAATCCGTACAAAAACAACAACTCGTCGTCGGAAGGACGCTTGGGCAAAGTGTTGACGGCTTCGGCCTGCGGTTAGTGTGCCCCGGGATTCAGCCACGGTTTACATACTTTTTGGGTGAATTCTGCGGAGACCATTTGGAAGAGTGCAGTGGGGTGGAATGGAGCGGGGCGGGCCGCCGGCTTCAAGTGGCCTGAGGCTCCGGCACGTGACCGTGCCGACCCCGTATCACGTTGGGCCGGGTCACGTTGGTCCTGGTCACGTTCCCTCGGGGTAGTTGCGCGGGAGTGCGGGACTCAAACTAGCGTGGCGCGTCCATCAGCCGTAAATCCATGAAGGGCCAGCCGCAAGCCCATGGAGGTGCGCCGGACCCGCCACTGACCCAAAGCTCCACCACACACCCGTGCACCTCGCCCAAAATCTAGCAAGCTTTTCTAGACGCAACGCCACTCAATTCGTGCACTAACAACTTCCCACACATTAGACACTAGAAATTCGGGAAGCGTAGTGCCGGAATTGGGGCCGAAAGCCTCCGGGGTAATTTCAAAGGATTAATCGTGGCAGGTGGTCCGGCGTGGTCAAATATTTCAAGAGGTTACTGCGGAGAAGTGCTTACTAAACTTCCTTTGCAGCATGCGCACACGGGGCCGCGTAAGGCGGGATGCGGGATGGGATGCGGGATGGGAGGCGGAACGTGAGACGGAACGTGTAGCGTTCCGCACAACAAGGTCCGGACACCGAGTGTCAGTCATGCCCCAAAAAAAGCTACACTTGCCTAGCAAAAGCGCCGGCATATAGAAATTTCTGCCGGGTGCCAGCACGGGGCCCGCTCATTTTGTCCGAAGCCCACTGCGTCCCGTCCCGTAGGGAACTCTATGGCTGCATTCGACATTGCTGCGGACCGGAACCTTTAACGGAGGCCGAAGAAGCGGCGCGGAGTATGCGCGCCGGCTCCCCTGGTCAAGCCCAAGAAGATCGTTCCTGCCCTTTTGGGCTTTCCTCCGTGCGACTCACCGCATTCGGTGTGCCGTGCGCTGAGCTTCCGCCTCATTTATAAGCACTGGCGCAAATATATAAATGCTGCCCTGCGCCTGGCAACCCTATTTGCTCCACAAACCTTCTCACCAACTCGTGGTATCTTGGCTTCAATAACCATTCCCATTTCGATTGACCTTGACCGATTCCCACCTGCCTATTTTGCCAATCCGCCATTTACGCCCATCAGTCAATTCAGATCAATTTATCTAATTGATACCAACTCGTTTGACGGTCTCCACAACCCCAACTGTTGCTATCCCGCGTTCATTGACATTGGATCTTTTGCACCTCCCCCTTAATCTGGTACCCCATCCTTTCCAGCCTCCTAGCTCATACAATCCAATGTGGGAAACCAAGTTCGACCCCGTCTTGAACCAAGTCTACTACTTGAACGATGACGGCAGCGTCTCATTCGATCTCCCATGCGAAGTGAATACCATGAACAGCGCCAAGTCCAAACCCAGCATTTTCAACAAGATCTCGACCAAGTTGGCGATGATACGGTACAAGCCCAGCTCATGCGATACCTTGTTCAAAAAGAAAAGCAAAGCCAGCATAAAACTGGCCGTCTCGGACCGCTCCTCGGAGTCGACCGCTTACTCAGGTGGAGCAGCCTTGGCCAAAACCACCTCTGCATCCTACTTTGAGGAGTTTCTGAATTGGCCCAGCGAGGCCGCCAACGACATGCGGCGCGCTTATGAGCGCGATGAATTGTCGAGTGTTTCGTCGGTGGACTCCATTGAGACATTTTACTCGGAGCTTCCCGTTGACATTTATGATGACGTGTCGATATACGGCTTCGACAAGGAGCTTGAACGCCGCGAGCTTCGCCTGCAGTTCATCCGGGAACTCTATTGATTGACTGTGGCGACTGGACAGACGCGGCGCACATGTTGACGAACTGAGCGCCCGAAAGACTCGTCCGATCCATGGGCTTTTCATTTCTTTGTATTTATTTGGGATGTATATAGTGCATAACACTTTTCTTTAGCTGCTTGTACCTGAAATGCTAATGCCCTCGATGGCGCTAGCTTGCATTCCTGGACGGGTGCAAATCCTGCATGACTACCACGCACTCTTACTCTATAAGACAGGCACGTAGTCGTTGGAAACCAGCGCAATGAGCAGGTCCAAGTTCCCCAAGACCCGGTACGTACTGGAGGCAATCTTGGCCTCTTTGTCACTCTTTTCTGCGATCATGCTCTCGTAATTGTCACGTGCGTCCTGTAGCGCCTTTTGGTTTTCTTCGTTGACCAAGTCCTGGTAAAATATCCTCGTGGTGGTCTTCAACCGCGAGAACGGGTCGCCGTCGGCCAAGTCAGCTGTCTTTCTCAACATCAGCGACTTGACCTCGGCGTTACGGATGTTGATCTGGTTCAATTTCCGGTTGCGCTCGTTGACCTTGGACATACTGGTGGCCGAGCTCTGCAGCGTCCGCTCATTGTCCTTGTAGAGCACCTTTTCAAGTTGCTTCAATTTCTCCAACAACTCCTTGACCTTTTCCGTATCATTGTCTTGCCGGGCCACCTTCAATTCGTCCATCACTCGCGACTTCTGGTACACGGCATCGTAGGCGTAGATTCCCTTCTGCAACTTTTGCTTCTTCGAAACCATCTCGTCAATGTCTTTATTAGAGAACCCGCTGTTCATCAAGCTGTGCAACTGCTCTGCCTTCTCGTTGACGTCGTCCCGGTACGCCACGTCCTCGTTTGTCTTGGCCAACTCAGCCACGTACCGCTCAAACTCATCGGGCGTTATGTCGCCATCGCTGAACACGTTGACGGGGAACTCCTTCTTTTGTGTGCGGTTCTGGCTCACAACCAAGTACACGTCGGTCTTGCCCTCTCCCACCCAGTATTGCTTGTTGGGGTGGTGCACTGCCTCCTCGATCTGCACGGCTCTGTACACGGGCTGCCGCGTCTTGCGGTCCACTCCCACGTTGATCTTACCGAATGTCTTGGAAATGGTGTCCAAGAAGTTGCGGTGGTAGAGATACTTGCTCAAGAAACTGCGCCCCACCCGGATCTTGTTGATATCGCTGAACGTGGCGCGTTCGAAACTGCGTGCTTTGAACTTGCTCTTCCCGCTGCCCCACGCTACTGCGGAACTGTCCTCATAATTTTCGTAGTCATCTTCGTCGTAGTCATCTTCCTGCATCTGTTCGTCGTTCTGGTCATCTTCCTCGGCGTCTTCATCTTCGTACTCGTCTCTCTTGCGCCGGTTCTGCTCTCTTTGCTTGCGCAACTCATTGAGCTTGTTCAGTTTGGAAGACACGGTGCCTGTCTTGCGGCTTGAAGACCGCGTCTTCTTCTCCGTGCCCAGACTTCGCTGCTGCTTCATTCTCTGCTGCAAATACTGCTTCTCGTTGAACCGGTCCATCTCCTGCGACCGCTCGAAAAGCGTCTGCTCCCTCTCAATTTCGTCCATTTCGAGAAGGGCCTCGCGGTCGGCCTCGTCTTTGTACTTGCCTTCCAAGGGATACGGATTGACGAGCTCCTCGGAATTGTACCCATCGTCACTGCCGTCATCTTGGTCTTCGACGCCATCGTAGGCGTCATTATCGTCGTCGTCGCCGTCCAGTTCGTCTGCCGATTGCACATTCAGCTGGCGCAGGCCACGGGCTCTTTTCAACGGAATATCCAGCATTTCGTTCTCAGAGCCCCCGGAGTCGCCTCCGGCGAGCGCCAACAAGTCGTCCTCCAAATCAGACATGTTGTTGGTTGAGATAGCCTGAGAAGCGGTTTTTCTCATCACACACCCGTACACCACATATAGCACTCGCACCCGTACACCCTCGAACAATGCAACAACCGCGTCCCTTTACCAACATTACGCCGCGGCGGGTGCTACGACCTCTACATGGCGCCATCGATTACCACGTGCCTTTATGCTTACAACAGCTTCAATAACTGTATATTATGACATTAACAAACACCGTCGGGACAAGAGCCTTTAGTAGCGCTAAATGTACAAATGACGATATAGAGGTAGGGACTTAACGCAATCTTCTGGCCTCACGCTCGGACTCCATCAAGCACAAGATGTCGTTCTCTCTGACTGGACCCTTGACGTTTCTGACAATAGTTCTGGAAGCATCCTCCAAGAACTCAACTCTGACTTGGGTAACACCACCTCTGGAACCGGTTCTTCCCAAAACTTTAATGACCTTAGCAAGAGTGACTGGAGTTTTAGTGTCCTGGTATGTTAGTATTATTCTCGTTTGGGGAAGGAAGCAACATTCCATGGAAATTGCACTGGTTGCTTTTATGCTATCATTCCTTGCCAGACCTCTTTCACAGTCTTCAGGCAATAGCATGTTATGAGAGGTTCCTGTGTTCATGATCCGGAGTTCCTCCTAGCCATGTGTTCACGATTCTTTATCCAACCTCATGAATATGTTGCTAACCGGTTCAGCTGACTTTAAAATGGGCCACGTTTTATATGCTTCATCTGGCAATCCGTGAGAGTCTGATGCGGCGACAGTGTGTACTCTTGGGGCCGACGGGGCAGTCCCGTCTTGAAGATCCCTTCCAAATGACTATTCCACACGCCAAGATCCGATATCAGGTAGTGCAATTTCCAGCGAAGCGCCACACGCTTTTATGAGAGCAGGTCGGCTGGGCTGACAGCCGCCAATCCACGAGTAGCACATACCATATTTGATAGATTTACTGATGGAGAGAATGAATGCTGGAAAATTTTTTTTTTCCTGGTCGCACAGGCTGCAAGACTTTTTTGGGCGTGCGCACGACCGGCCAGACAAAACCTCGCTCGCAAGTCGTGGCGCGCCCATTTGTGCACGTGAGCCGCCTGCCCTCATTCGCAGCCAATCCTCAATCTTCTCCATATTATTTAACTACCTGTTCAGCCAACGGTGGGCTGTTCACTGGTGTTTGCTCCAAATTTCCCCAAAATTAATGGAATAATCTATACCCGATTGTTCGCCGCGGCCTGGATGGGCCTTTCCTATAGCTCGCCAACGAAATTGCAGTGATTACCAAGACCTAAAAGGTTTCCGAACGATGTTTTGACTAACAGCGGCTAGGTTTGTGACCCAAGTTGGTCAATTTGCCAATCAACTGGCTGATTTTTTGATTGAATTATCGAGCGACACATTTCACTCACTGGCTATTTGACTACTTACTGGCTAAAGCGACCAACTATTTGACTGGTTCAATTGACCTACTGCTTGATGATTCTGCATCTCCATGGACTTGATAACTGCAATTTGACGCGGGCCGTGTATTGTCACTATCGAGCAATCAGGTTCTTTTCCTTTATGAGGGTTTGACCCCCTCCCCCCTCATTTGTTCTCAGTATGTTTCGTGATTGGTTTGGAGGTATTATGAGAACATGAATCGATCAATAATGGCGTTGTGACTTTAAAATCGTGGGATTGTGCTACTTGCGTATACACTGCAAATACCATGATTATAAAAATCGAGGAATTTCATGACCTGGACACATCACTTACGGTCCATTTTTTCACGTGGCCGCCACCTCGGCTTCGGCACTAATAACCTGCCATCGGTGGTAATTGTTGAGCTATTCTCTGTGTGTAGTCCGCATCCCAAAGCTCAAAACCATTATCCCAATTTCCTCAGTCTGCGCTCTGGTGTCAATGAGCAGCCAAAGTTGGGGATTTTTCGCGTCGGACAAAGTTATTTCCATCGCATCATCAGACATAACCTGTTTGGTATTATCTCCGTCGGCCCGCGCTACTGGTTTTACCCGTCTTCTATACACGCACCACAACTTCGCCACCGGGACCGAGCCATCCGTCCTTCCAGTTATCCGATCGCTCCAATTAGAACCTGTCTCGTATCTCTCAGGGAAGATTTCTACAAGCTTTAGCTGACAACCCCGCAAGCGGTCAAAAAGATGGGTGATACTCAACCGGTTAATGAGTTCAATGATGGGAGAAAACGGCCGCCATACACATGGAAAACTTCCCTAATGGACTGGTATAGACACGAGGTTTCAGGAGAATTATCCGACCAAAACGTCGAACACAAGCTCCTTTCATACCTCCCTTTTTTTCCCAATTCTGATGGCAAGAGAAATGCAAAGATCATTGACACTGACATTGGAAATGGAAACCATATCCACGAATTCTTCATCGAAAACACCCAAAACCAGGGTGATCCAGACCTGTTGAACCTTTCCCCCGCGACCACTGATACTGTCAAGGATATAGTTTTGGTGCATGGGTACGCCGCGTCTCTTGGGCTTTTTTTGGATAACTTTGAGAAACTTTCGGCCATTCCGGGTGTTCGGGTCCATGCCATAGACATGCTTGGATTTGGATTTTCTTCCAGACCATCATATCCGAGTTATGGAGTATCCAGCAAAGAGGACATCTATGCGAATGAGGACTGGTTTATCGATTCCATAGAGGAGTGGCGCAAGCGCAGGGGCATTAGTCATTTCATTTTGATTGGCCACTCGTTCGGAGGATACCTAAGTTGCGCATATGCCAGGAAGTATAACCAGAAGTTGTACAGCAGCGAAGACGGTGGGGCAGCTTACCGCATGATTGAAAAGTTGGTTTTGTTGAGTCCGGTGGGAGTGGAGAGGAACGCCAATTCTTATTTAAAAAACGAGTCTACGCCAGCTGCCCAGGCGAGCGCAGTGAATAAGTCAAGGGAGAATACCGAGTTGCCCGAGGTGGAGATTACTCGTGAGATGTCCGCCAACCAGGAGGACATTGTGAACCCTAGTCAAGCGAGTGCGGGTACTGTTGATGGGATTGCGGAACGTAATGGAAGCTATGGAAGTCCTGGTAGTGGAGTCACGGATGAAAGTAGCAGAAGTGATGGAAGTGGGAAGCCAGATGTGGAGACAAAAAACGTGGAATCCGAAGGTAAACTGTCAGGAAATCGCAGGAACAAGACTATCAAATTTCTTTGGAACAAGCACGTTTCACCGTTTTCGATTGTGCGTGGATTGGGCCTTATCCGGTCCAAGTTGATCTCAGGCTGGACCACCCACCGCTTCTCCCACATCTACTATACAGACCCCGAGAAGTTCCAGAGCATCCACAACTATTTTTACCGCGTGTTCAAGGCCCCAGGAAGCGGCGAGTACGCCATCACGCGAGTCTTAGCCTATGGAGCCCTTGCTAGGTTGCCCTTGTTGGATAGGTGCCCCGAGGAGTTTGTGAAAATGGATCTCCCGACATTGTGGATGTATGGAGACAAGGACTGGATGAACCGAGACGCGGGAAAGGAAATCACCAAGGAGATCAACGACTTGGCCAAGGCCCAGGGAAAGCCAGCTCTCGCAACCTTCAAGACTCTCCACAATGCAGGACATCACTTGTACCTTGACAACCCGGACCAATTTGCAGAAGTCTTCTACGATTTCATGAAAATATGATCGAGGAAGAAGCAAATGAATATTTAGATTTTTTGCAGAGCATTCTGTCCGGAGCTGGTGGTCTGAAGCAGCACTTTCTGAGTTGACTCATAGAGTGCAGGCCGCAGCGCGCGAAGATTGCACATCTCATAGCCTCGCCTTTTACCTCCACTTATCATACTAGTACTCCCAGATCCCTATGTCCAGTGAAGACGATTTAGTGACCCGGTTTCAAGCCATTGGCTTGAACGCCAAGAAATCGGGCGAGCTCACCAAAAACAAGAAGGTTTGCGAGGCGTTCGTGGACATTCTTGCGGAGGGCAACGTGCAGTCCCCCGTTGCCGAAAAGAAGCTTAATTTGTTGCAATCCTTGGCGGTAGAGAGCAAGCTCTTGACGGAGCCGGAAGAGATCGCGGCCAGGAAGTTGGTCACCGGCGCCATTTTGGACGAGCGGCTCAAAACGAATTTACAGGTGAGTGAAGCCCTCAAGTACATCAAAAGCCACGGGCAAAACAGCTCCGTGCAGGAGATGGACCGAGCTGCTGGCGTGGGCGTTGAGTTGACCCGAGAAGACGTCAAAAAATGCATTCTCCGCTACATTGACCAGCATAGAGAAAGCGTGGAGACGAGGCGGTATGCAGGAGTACCCGTTCTCTTGGGAGAGACCAAGAAGCTCGAGGAGTTGAAGTGGGCCTCCCCAGGGCTTTTCAAGCCTATCATCGATGAAATTGCTGTTGAGATGTTCGGGCCCAAGGATGAGCGAGACGTGGTCAAGAAGGAAAAGAAGAAGAAGCCTGCGGCCAAAGCGGAAGCTGCGGCCAAAACGGAAGCTGCGGCCAAGAAGGGAGCTGCGGTGGTGCCCGAACGGTCCATGTACTCGGAGGGCTTTTTGGGCGACTTGCACAAGCCCGGCGAGAACCCCCAGGCATATCCGGAGTTGATGAAGGAGCACTTGGAGTTCACGAAGGGCAAGGTGTTCACGCGGTTCCCGCCGGAGCCCAACGGATTCTTGCATATCGGACATTCCAAGGCCATCATGGTCAATTTTGGCTACGCCAAGTACCACGGCGGAAACTGCTACTTGCGGTTTGACGACACGAACCCGGAGGCCGAGGAGGAGGTCTACTTCAACAGCATCAAGTCCATGGTGGACTGGTTGGGCTTCCAGCCCTGGAAAATCACCTACTCGTCGGATTACTTTGACCAATTGTATGAGTTGGCAGAAAAGTTGGTTTCGCTCAACAAGGCATACGTGTGCCACTGCACTGCCGAGGAAGTGAAGGCCCAGAGAGGCATGAAGCCTGATGGCACACTTGGGGGCGAGAGGTATGCATGCCCACATCGCAACAACTCGGTGGAAACGAACATGATCGAGTTCCGGGGCATGAAAGACGGCAAGTACGAGCCCGGAAAGGCCACGCTTCGTATGAAGCAGAACCTCGAGTCGCCGTCGCCGCAGATGTGGGACTTGGTCGCCTATCGCGTGTTGAACGCTCCGCACCACCGCACTGCCGACAAGTGGAGGATCTACCCCACCTACGACTTTACGCACTGCTTGGTGGATTCCTTTGAAAACATCTCGCACTCCTTGTGTACCACCGAGTTCCGGCTTTCCCGCGAGAGCTACGAGTGGTTGTGTGACGCCTTGCATGTGTACAGACCGGCGCAAAGGGAGTACGGCCGTCTCAACATCACGGGGACCATCATGTCCAAGCGGAAGATCGCCAAGTTGGTGACCGAGGGGTACGTGAGGGGCTGGGACGACCCCAGATTGTTTACTTTGGAGTCCATCAAGCGCCGTGGAGTTCCGCCCGGGGCAATCTTGTCGTTCATCAACACATTAGGCGTGACCACATCCACGACCAATATTCAGGTGGTGAGGTTCGAAAGTGCTATAAGGCAGTACTTGGATTTGACCACGCCCAGGTTGATGCTTGTGTTGGACCCTGTGCTCTGCGAGATCGACAACGTGGCTGAGGACTTTGAGGAAGTGGTTGAGATGGCCTATAAACCCACCGCGGAGGCCCGGTTTGGCACCAGGAAGTTGACCTTTTCCAAGCGCTTCTACATCGACAGAGATGACTACAGAGATGAGACGGACAAAGAGTACTTCCGCTTAGCTCCAGGTCAGCCTGTCGGGTTGATGAAGGTTCCATTCAATATCAGTGTGAAGGACGTGGTCAAGGATGACCAGGGCAAAATCACCAAGATCGTGGTCAACTACGATAAGGACATCAAGAAGAAACCCAAGACTTACATCCAATGGGTGGGTGAGAAGGATGCTCAGGTTGTGCTGGAGGTCAGAATCTACAACCAGTTGTTCAAGAGCGAAAACCCCAGTGCACACCCGGAGGGATACTTGAAGGATATCGATGAGGCATCGGAGGAGGTGGTGCACAATGCCATAATTGAAAAGGCTGGCTTCGAGCATATTGAGCGAAAGTCGCCTCTCAACGTCGGCATCGATGGCTCCGACTTCAACATCAAGGAGAAGCCCGGGCCGCAGACGGTGCGGTTCCAGGCCTTGAGAATCGGCTACTTTTGTATGGACAAGGAAAGTGCGCCCGGCAGGATTGTGTTGAACCGCGTGGTGACCTTGAAGGAGGACTCTCTGAAAAACTGATGTTAGGGCGTCCTCTACTGGGGTTGTAAATGGGTTGCAAACCCATTCATCCAATAGGCGACGGGCTCGGAAGTCCCAACGGGTCCTGCATGCACCGCCGCTAATGAGCGGTGTCCCTCAACTTCTTGGCCCACATGCAAACCGCCAAATGCACCTAACGATTTATATCTTTTCATTACACGTTTAAAACACTCCTTTTACCCCGCTTCTGCACCGCTTCTGCACCGCTTTTGTGTCACATCAAACGCATATAAAAGCCGGGCTCCCACTTTTTTCCGGGCGTGTTCTGTTTTTGCATACCAAAGCAAGTCCGCAAGCAACTGAAAATTATCACTCGAAAGGGACAACCCCGTGAGAAATTCCTCAGCATTCAACCACGCTTGAAATTTTGACCTGAGGCAGTATCACGCTCCCATTACTGATCTAGACCCAAACTTCCATTACCGAGACTCAAACCCCATTACTGAGACTCAAAATTCCATTAGAGACTCACTCGAACTTTTTGAGAAAATTTCCCGCCGGAAGCCCTGCTGAACTCTATACCATCGAAGAACTTCAAAAGCATCACCCAATAACATAATCTGATCTCTTCCTTTTTTGCGACTGCTTCCCTCCGTTTTCTCTAATATGGAAAAGGGTACGCATGAAGACACTCTTTCAGACGCTTCGTCTCATAAGAAGCCGGTGATGCAAAGCCCTACGCCTGTAGGGGTTTTTGGCGCAACATCAGCAGGTTCCCACAATAAAGCCACCAGAGCCGAGACAAGCCTGCCCAAATTCGCCCATAATCTACTGCCCCAAAGCAGCTCTCCACAGGGTGTGACCTCCCATGGTAGTAGTGTACCACAGGGCACTAGCCTACAAGGTGTGCATAACAGCAGTTCCTCCCCTCTACTGACAAATAATGTTCTCATGCGCCTGGCCCATGGGGACTCGCAGGAGTGTGCTGCAAAGGTACATGCCCCACAAGCCTCTGGTCTCAGCACTCTGTCCAATCCTACGAATGCCACCGGCGTCTTGAGCAGCGACAACGGCAACACATCAAACATGTCCAGTGGCAACGTGTTTTACCCGTCGCGTCCAGACGTCTGTCCTACACTAGAAAGCCGATCCCGCGGTCAGTCAGTGTCTTTTTGTGACTCGGAGATGGACAAAAGCCGTCGCTTTACCATCCTGGCCCAGCCTCTGTCGGCAAACCTTCCCACTATTGGTCGCAACAGCCTGATTATAGGTATCACGCCGAGAAAAGCGCCAAACAATGAGAGTTTGTTAAACTCCAGCAGAAATGGCTCCGTCACTGGATTTTCGGCCCGCCAAGATCTCGGTGATCGCGTTGACAGCCCAATGAACAATGATAAACATGTGTTTAGTCATAGCTTCTTGGGTCTTGACTCGCAGTATCTGCCATCACCACCTTTAATGAACTCGCCAAAATTCACGCCTCAAAATGCTAGCTCCTTTAGCTCTATCAATGAACACCCTGGTTCCTCGTCTAACAGAGAGTCTCGGCGGGGATCTGATGTTCCTCTGGCCTCGGTGTCTCGCAATTCATCGGTCAAGAAGAGTCAAAAGACCTTGGTAGACTCTTCTCTCAACACCTGCGCAGTACCATTCCAGCAGTACTTGCTCAAGGAAGACGACAAAAAGTTTCATATCTTATTGGCATGCACGGGAAGCGTCGCCACCATCAAAGTTCCCTTGATCATCGACAAGCTCTTTCAAATTTTTGGCTCGGGCAAAATATCCGTACAGCTTGTGGTGACAAAGTCTGCATGCCACTTCTTGAAAGGTCTCAAGATCCGCAAAGAAGTGAAAATATGGCGCGATGAAGACGAATGGACCAACTTTTCTGAATTCCACACGAAATCCTGCACGACTACCACCATTTCAACCTCGGAGCAAACAAAGAAGCCAAAGTTTGGTAGCGAAAATCTCGTTCTCCACAACGAATTGCGCAAATGGGCCGACATTTTCTTGATTGCCCCACTCAGTGCTAACACTCTAGCAAAGCTTGCTTACGGGCTTTCGGACAATCTCCTAAGTTCCATCATACGGTGCTGGGGTTCTGTCAGCGGGGTTGGGGCCACAAAGAAGCCTGTTTTGGTGGCTCCGGCAATGAACACGCTTATGTACACGCACCCTTTGACCGGAAAGCACCTCAAGATTTTGCTGCTGAACGAAGAAGGTTTTGGTTTCGAAATTTTGAAACCCATGGAGAAGGTTTTAGTGTGTGGAGATATTGGTATGGGAGGTATGAGAGAGTGGCTGGCAATAGTAGAAACCCTTCGGGTTCGCATCAAGGACTTGATTGCACAAAAGAGCGTTCCTGAAGGACTGCCCATGGTTTTGGATGAACGAGATGATGAGGATAACGACAATCACAAGAATGGTCTTGCCAAAGGCTTTGTTGAAGCAGAGCATGATGTTGACGATGAAGAAGAGGAAGAGGAGGAGGATGAAGATGATGATGACGACGACGACGACGACGACGACGACGACGACGACGATGAGGTTAAAGATGCCAAAACAGGAAAGTACGAAAAGGACAGTGCGGAGACTGAGGTGGCGAAGCGTGAGAGTCTGAACAAACCCACGAACGATCAAGACGGAATTAGAAAAAAGGTCCTCGCACCAGAAACTTTGAGCGACATCGAGGGCGTGCAACGAAACATTACCCCTTTGAGTGCAGAGGCGCAGAGCATTATTTGAGGGGCTATGCATTGAGAATGATATTGAGGGAGTGGAAACAAGGTTCACAACTTGAACTCAAAATCGAGATTGGTGGACTCAATTAACGGCGAGAGATAATCTTGGTGATGGCGGTCCCATAGCTTCAATAACAGCGGAATGGCATCTTCGCCGGCCTTCAGCAACTGTTCGTGGCGAACTAGTTGCTTGGCCAAAGTGAAGTTGTATAGTAAGCTATCGACCAAATCGTCAACCTTGGTGATGTTTTCCGCGAGACTCAAAGCACCTCTCAAGGCGGCTTTCTTTTTCGTGGAGGAAAGAGAGCCAAAATCTACAGGAAGGGTATGGGTGGGCGAGGCTAATTCAAACGGAGCCGAAGCTTTATCCAGAAGCCAGCCATACAATAAGTTTGTTCTGTGGACTTTGGACTGAGCTGAAGACACCTTCGACAGGGGAGCCAAGAAGCGGGAAAACCAGAAATTGACCATTTTGTTCGAGTTCATGGGAATCACCACGGACGCGGCGATGTTCTTGTTGAAGGACTGTCGTGCGGCAAACACTGCATACATCATTTGCTCCAAAGAGAAATTCAAAAGCACGTTGGGTAAGGTCGCTTTATTGTTGTTGGAGCGGGTGCGCTGGTTCTCCACGGTGATTATGTGAGGCGTCCAGTCCGGAGATAAAAAGATATCGTCCACCACGCCAAGCGCCAAGGATGCCAAGTAGGCCTTGGAGTCGACGAGCGAGTCGAAGCCGGAATAGTCGGAGACACCAAAGCGGTCATGAAGATTGCAGACGTTCCACTCGTGCAAGTGCGCCGTGTTGGCGGAGTATGCCACTTTGCTATAAGAGAAGTGCTTGATGCCGACGTCCACCGAGAGAATGCGGAGAGGCGACGTTTTGGGACGCGGGATGGCGAGGAGCTTGTTGGAGAAGGCGGCCGAGCTAGCAATGGCTTGGAGCCGCGCGGCTTTGGTGGTTTCCGTGCGGTAGCCGCAATGCAAAGCTAGCCTTTGCAAGGAGTCATTTTTCAATGTGTTCATGGACAAGTGATTGATGGGGGCAGCGCGACGCGCGATGCAGGCGGGAAGTTGGATGCGAGTGCCCAGAACAAAAGGGCCCTGACACACCAACTGACGGTGGAGACACCAACTGACGGTGGAGACACCAACTGACGGTGGAGACACCAACTGACGGTGGAGACACCAACTGACGGTGGAGACACCAACTGACGGTGGAGACACCAACTGACGGTGGAGACGACGGAGAATAAAGCGGCAGATGTGCATTTACTCCATGAGCAATGGTGAAGGGTCTGGGCGATCCCTGAGTCTGCGGCCTGGTGAGCCATTGCTTGGTCAAGGCCATCTGTCCAGTCAGTTCGCAACCAGCTCTGGCATAGCAAAAATAGTCCAGGAAAGCGAGGGTGCACCGCACCACGCACACCATCACGATAGGTGATACACAGAAGGTCTAGTCCAGGCATAAGGCACGAGAATGCCCGTGTTGCAGCATTACGGCAGCCGCAAATAGCCAGCACGAAAGGTCGGCATTACGTGATTGGCGCTGCTTTACATACAATATCAGTAGGATACAACTTCTAAAAATATCTTTACCTTTCTTTAAGTAATTCGCTGCAGGTACCTCGACGTTTTACGCTCGGCCACGATCAAAGCCACAGGCAATAATGCTGAGCCAAACCGTAATGCTGAGCCAAACCGTAATACTGAGCCAAACCGTACTGGTGCTTTCAAAATAGCACCATTGACCGGGTACCACCATTTGCCCCACAGCAGCCTAAACGTGTTTCCAGTCGTGTCATCACTCCTGTCACACCCACCTTGGGTCGTGCGCTGCCCATAGATACCATACGCTGCGATCAAGGCCGGAATCGTGACCCGCATGAAGGCTGGTCTCATTCCGACAGCTTACATACGAGGCTTGGGCGCACCAGATAGCCAGCCCGATCGGGACCTTTTCACGAGATAGGCGCCACGTTCCTGTATGTTGGATGATCCCCTTGTTTCAGGAGCCTTCAAAAAGCCCATCTCCAAGCACCAGACGTTACTAAGATGAAACCAGCTGTATTATTCTTGAGCTTTTATCTAACAACTGCAAGATTCACACAATCAAATTGATATTCCTGGATTCGTTAGCAAGTCAGTGCGATGGGAAGATGGACAGAAAAGCCAGCCAAGGCCACAGTAGTGGTTAGACACTTGGCGCCGTGCGCTCCCCATGGGGTGTGACGTTGAATATCACTACTGGTGTTGCATCTCCTCGAGACACGTGATCTCTGTTTCGTAAAATGAAGAGAGCATGTTTGATGTTGCCCCTGCATATGAAATACAAGTAATCTTGGCATCAGCAGAAGTTCGTGACTATGTAGAGAAATCGCAGCACTTGCACATAAGTTTACTACTTGTGACGCATCTGAGGTCCCATAGCTAATAGGCAGGGTAACCCACGTTGAATACGAAAGTGCTTCAATTTGACAGCAGTACCAGCACTCTGGAATTGCTTTAATGGATTCGAACCATGTTGGGAGTGACGGTGTACGGCTTTTGCTGGGATATTGCCGGGGCGGCACCGTGCGTACGCAACCAAGGAAACGAGAGCATGAATACGGCATTACGAGGACAAGGTTGAGAGGCAAGACCAACGACTAGTCAGCAGGACAAACGCAGAAAGACAGGGCAAAAGACAGGGCAAAAGACAGTGCAAAAGACAGTGCAAAAGACAGGGCAAAAGACAGGGCAAAAGACAGGGCAAAAGACAGGTCGAAAGACAGGGCAAAAGACAGGTCGAAAGACAGGGCAAACACAACAGGCAACAACACGAATACAAGAAAGTCGGACAAGGGTCGAAAGATGCATAGTTCCAAGCAGACCAGTACCGAAAAAACGAAATGGAAAATGCATATGAGCAATGCAAAATGCACAGAATGGACAGCAAGGCCCGAATGACCCATGACCAGAAGTGATCACTTGCAAGACCTCGGAGGGCATCTGGTGCAGCCGCTGGCATCGGCTGATGATACACAGTAGTGGAGTGTCTAATGGAGGGCCGCCGCGCAGTCCAAAAGCAAATAGGTTACTTTAGCACGCGGGTGCGCATGAGTAATGGAGTTAGGAGCGCGCGCTGCCTGGCTCAGATGCAGGACCAGCACCCCCCACCCCCCCACCGGGTCGCCCTGGACCACCGGCCCGCGAGAGTTTCGGCGGGTCCTGGCCAGCGCTCCCCCCTCCCCCCCCAGGCTTTGGCTTGGCGGTCGTAGCCTCGCCACCAACTTGTGACCTCGAAACCAGGTTCCTGCGCTGCCCCTCCCCCGGCTCAGGCAGGCCCGTTCGGACGTGTGTGCGCGCGTGGGCACCGGCACGCTGGCATATCTCGGGGTGCTGGCCCCGGCACCTCAGAGAGCAGGTGGGGGTCGAGCGCGGGGGTCCGTGAAAAAGACGCCGCAATTTTCCGCAGCGCCATTCTTCCCAAGCCAAGCTTCCGCATAACGCAATGCCGCGAAGTCCGCGTGAAACTCTGCGCAGAACGAGGTGGCGCAACAAGCTCAAAACCAGGGCGGGCGGTCCGGCTGATAGCCACTGAGTCACGGGGGGGGGGGGGGGGGCCTGCCCG